>CAAKMY010036184.1:0-54019 GCA_901111285.1 Corrigiola litoralis
TGCCATGCGCTCCACCCCTCCCAAATAATTCAACCTTGAACATTCTGTAAACAATATCTGATTTCAATGGTTCATAAATACCCAAATAAATCTTTTGGGTTTCCTTCACTCTTCTATGGGCTCTTTAGCTATTAAAATATTTAATTTTACAGAAAAAATCTGAGATTTTTGCACCAATGGAAGCAACAGTGGGGGTGGGGTGGGTGGGTGGGGCCGGGCAGGTTGCCTCACATGAAGGGTGGGGTAAATGGGGCCTGGCAGATTGTGATAAGGTAGGTACGTTATGCTAAGGGTGGGGGTGGTGGGTTGTGATGGTCGCAGGTGTGTGGTGGAGTGGTCGTAGGAGAAGTGGTGATAGAGGAAGGTGGTGGTAGTAACCTTTTCTTTCTATTTTAAAGGAGTTACAGTTCTTTTATTTAATATTTTTGTTTCCTTTCATATAAGGGTAGAGTAGTCATTTACTATAAGATACTTGTTACACTACTCCCTCCGTCCCTTCAGATTTCACTCATTCCATTTGGGACCAAGAATTAATAAAGTTGGTGTGAGTGGAGATAAATGATTGGAAACAGTTTCCAATGCAAATTAGAGTCCCATGTGCAAAAATATGAGGGTGTTTTGGTAAAAAAAGGTAATGAATGGTGGGCCAAGAGGAAAAAGCAAGGATATTTTTGTCTTTCAAAAAGGCAAAGGACATGCTATTTATATAAATGGGGAGAATCAAATGGGACACCCCAAATAAGAATATAGGGGGAAACAGAAGGGACAAAGAGAGTATGTGTTACCGTATCCGTATCAGTGTCCAATAAAATGTATCTGGAACGAGGAGTCACAATTGAGGATGAAAGCCTCTGGACCAGACATGTCATAGAGTTGCAAAGCCAATATAATATACGACCTTCGAACTTAGTAGATCACAACGTTTACTCTCGTAACTAAAGCCTAAAGGAGTACTACATTTTGTTAAAGGTGCTCTCATATGGTGGAGTTTTACGGGCCGGGTAATCCAAGAAAAATAGAAAATATATAAGCATTCTTGAAATATAATTCCCGTAAACTTTGCTTAAAGGATGGCAAAAATATACTCAACTGAAAAAAAGGGTTATTCAAGGATATGAGCTTTTACAATCCCTTTAATTTTCACTTTATATTGGTTATCTTGAGCAATTACTAATGTATTTTAAGAATAATATAAATGATGATTTGAACACAAAATACATGTGAGACAGATTAAAACTGATAAGCATTGAGATAACATTATTCCTCATTATATATAAATACTTGCTTCAGACCATGGCAATTAACGGAATAATGCACCTAATAATTTTTCCTATAACAAGCGGTGCAAATAACAAATTAAATGTGCTACCACAGTCTTCAATAATCAAGACATATACTTTATAATTCATTTAATCAATAGGAAACAAAAAATACACAAACAAGCCTCGTTAAGTAGATAAAGCGAAAAATTTAAAATAAAGGCGTAGTAATCGTTTTTGTATAGTAAAAAATTAGGTTGTTTGTTTAAACAAAAAGAAAAATCTTATCATGCATGTCCTGACTTACAAAATGTTTTGAAAATAAAGGTGAGTAATATTGTTACTACAATAATAAAATAAAACAAAGTAATGTTATTGCCAAATGTTATGCAAAAGGTCTATAATTACTAGAAGGCCGGTGATAAAGGTTTTTTTCTCATGACTTTACCATTGTAAGTGTTTATAATTATATGCAGTGAACTTGACCCCTAACGACATTATATTAAAAACAAAAGTTTACTGTGAAATTGCAAGAGTTCGAACTTTTACATGCTATTAAGCAATTATTTTTAGAGATTAACTTGTTTGATGCTCTCCCTTAGCTTTTCTCTATAGCTTGTTTGTTTCTCAAAATGGTTGCCTTACAAACTTTTCCCATTACATTCATTCTTATTGAGTAGTCAACTTTACCTCCTATAAGGCTATAATCATCTTGATATACGATAAGATAGTAGCACGTTGCATATTACTATTAAAGAAATTATAAATTTATTGGTAATCTGGTGTACAATGTACTGTGGACAGCTTAATATTTGAGCTCCATTTCTTTCAAATCATTAAGTTGGTTTTTCCACATTTGTCGAACTCATATTTTAACCATCAATAACTAATTACATTGTAAAAATTTCAAATCTAGAATGGTCATATTTTTGTTTAACTAATTTTTTATATGATTATATTTTTTTCAATTCTACCTCATGAGTTATTAATGGTCAAGTTATGATTTTAAGTAAAGTCAAAAAAAAAAAAAAAAGTAAAAAAATTGAAAGAAATAGAGAAAATTCGTGATATAAATAAATGGTCATACTTAAACTATAATATCTCACCTATAGTTCTTTGAAAAAGAATATCTCACCTACACTCAAAATTTGTCATAGCAAGTTCATCCTAATATACTCCAGTGTCATATTGCTATGCAAGCAAGATTGTTTGATCGAAGCATATAACATTTGATCATGAGAACATTCAGATAGTCAGATCACTTGCTTTCTCACAAGTTTCTTGAAAAATCAACGATATCTTTGGCATGTACGTACGGAGTATAGGAATTAGGAAATCTATAATATATAGCCGACTTCGGTCCAACTCGAAAGACCATCAGAAACACGTAAGAGAGGACGAAGCGTTGATCGAGTTTCTATATTTATTACTATATTGATATATTCATGACGTAGATTATTTATTTATTTTTGTAATTATCAGAGAAACATATCATCAGTGGCGGATCAGCCACTATATAAGTAATTTCAATGTATTAGTTAATTTTACTGGGTAAAAGTTCATGGTTTTTTAGTATAAAAGAACCTATAGAAAAAGTAATTGGGGGCCATTGCATATCATAGACCATATAAGAGAAGAGGGATGTATGGAGTACTAGCATCGGAGTTTGCAAGAGAATAGAGTAGTGATGTATTTCATCTAATTGAACCATTTTCAAACGCATACTAAAAGTTTGCATTTGACTCTCTGCTACGTTTCAGAATATAATGTGGTATTATGGCCTTCTTGTATAGATCAGAAGTAACTCAATTTTTTGTTCTTACACGTTTCATATAGTTAGTTCATCTAATGATATCCAGGGATTCCAGGCTTACCTGTAAGGTAGATCATCTAATCATCTTCATCACTTATTTGTCATAACGGATCAGATACATTTCACACGTTGTAATTCTTATATATATATTTTTTTCTTTTTATTTTTGAAACCAATATATTTTTTTTCTTGACGATGCTTAAACAGCAGAAGAAAAGCTACCAACTAAAATACTCCGTACATAACTAACATAACTCATCCTTCTAGCCTCCTTAGCTAGATTATGGGCCTCACAAACATCATCCCTCCCAAGTCCAAACCTTAACAATAGAGCAAGCAAAGATTTTCAAGCGTTGTAATTAAGCATATACTCACATGTAATATTATAATGTTTGGTGGACCCCATTTATAAAGGAGAGTCTTAGAAAAGACCGTTTACTTTTATTATAAAAGTAAATCAAGCCATGCTGACCCAATAAAGGGATATAAATCTACTTCTACTTTGGGCTTGTAGGAAGCATAAGAAAATTTACCTAATAAAAAGTTGGTCTACTTTTATAATAAAAGTAGACGGTCTCTTTTAATAATTTGTGTTATAATAATACAATGTGGGAGGGGTGACGCCAAAATTCAAGATCTATTGCATACACCTGAGAATATATACTCCTAAGCATATTTGTATATACCTTAATGTATTTTTTGACAAAAACAAATCAAAAATAAATAAAAATACCTTTCGTTAGACATGAAAGTACGTACTCTATGTGCACCAAATAATTTGCCCCAAAATTCGGTATCATCCGATGGCGCCATCTTATTTTCCTAAATTATATAGCAAATGTTGTCACCAAAAAAAAAAAAAAAAAGGCAATTGCCAAACTAAACACGCAACACAGATCCAAAACTTAACTCATGATTTTACGTGTTATTATCTACCTAGCAAGGCTGTTGGATAGGCATCACCATAATACACTATTCAGTCTTGGAAGAAAGGTCATATGATTTGATGGGGTATGATATAAAGATTTTAAGCAATGGGGCCTAGCCCTTCTTTATTTTTTTTGTCAGTCTAGCCCTTCTTTATAATGATAATGAAAAAAAGAGTTAAAGCAATACACCTCTCTTCTTTCATTTTTCTTTTCTTAAAGCTAAGCAATACGTTTCTTCTAACACGATTGCTCTAAGGTCTAGTTGTATTTTTTCAAAAAAAGACATAGTTATAAATTGAGGTAAAATTAAAAAAAAAAGACCCCTTAAAGTCGAAGAGTGACCATTTTACATAGACTAGTTTTAACTTAAAAATAGGTCTATAACAAGGCTTTTCGATTTGTTGATATCATCGTTTGATGGTGTTTGGTTTGGGCAAACTATTTTAGAATTTACTACGTACTATGTTTCTATAACAATTTTCTTTGTGCTTTATATTGAAAATTATGTACGTCATGTAAATTTAAAATGTACATGAGAATCATCAAATCTATATAAAAACTACTCACATGCACGTAAAACATAATCAAGGACATTTAAGAGAACGTATACACAAGTGTTTGTAATAGGCCCTGCTTTTATTTTTTTAATAACTTCTATGTTACCTTTACCTTGTCAAATCATTATGGTTTGGTTTCTATTTGATCGATTAAAAGGGCATGATATGAATGATATTTGTATAATTGATTGAAATTCCAATGTCAATTGTTTTTAGAGAAAAAAGTGAGACAAACTCTCCTTAAGTAATTAAAAAAGGAAATGTCATACCATTTATTAAGTGAGAGTCAGTGCAATTCAAACTTGATTTCAAGTAATTAGTTCTCACTATTTAAAATTACAACTTAATAAGTATTCTATAGTTTCTTGTTATCAGAAGGATATGCCAAACTTTTGAACTTAATTTTCATTGAAAAACATTAGTTTTTACCTGAGTCATGATAAATGTAAATAAATCACAACAATTATATATTCCATCACATTGACAAAAAGGGTAGGGAAAGGGATATATGTGATATCGACATCTCATATTTTATCATTCTGGGTAACTTCATTATAGGATGTGAGAATACAATATTTCTTTCGTGAGAATTGTCAAAGACATACGGAGTATCTATTTGCATACCTTTACTCTAGTATCAATCATTAATTTGCCACACTGTTTACACCCATCATATGTTGGATGTAAGGTACAAAGGACATAAATATGAGTATTAAAAGGAAAGAGATGTTCTCAACATTAACCCCAAGGATCCGGTTAAGTGGTTGGAGTGTTGTTTCACCAACATAAAGGTTATAGGTTCAACTTCCAACATTGAATAATAACTGTTCTCTCTAAATAGTGATGTTCCATCAAACCGGATGACGTTAGTGTTTGAACTGCTTTAATCTATTAGGCTATCTTATTGCTGTATATATATGGTCGGATATAGTGCCCCAAATTCACTATAGAGATTGTGATTATAATACCCTAAACTCAATCTCATGGCTATGTCTTAGTGTCTTACCCATATCATGACACCATAGAAAGATCTGATCTTGAATACTGTAGTATCAAGTCAAACTTTTCATAAAAACGTGATGAACATACATCTCTGACCTCTTTGTACTTTGTAAATTGTAACCTTAGCATGTGTAGGCCAAAGTTCCAAAGTAGTACTCCGTAAGTCCTAATCATGGTCCACGCGAATCAAACTTTAACTGTACTGACTCCGCTTGAATTATTCCAGTTTAGTAGTTAGACAACAAACAAGTCTCTCGGAAGCTACTTGAGATTAAACAACTCGATGACATTGACATCTAAGTGGGGACACTTACTTTGGTCACTCATCATGTTCACCAATCATCATCATATTCGTATAATATATATCATGGGATTACACTGAATGCTCTGCTGTACTTTTTTTCCACTTCTCATCCCACATGTTATCACTCATGGCTCACTCTCCTACCTTATCACTGCCCCCGGCTGCTGTTTTCCCGGCTAAAACTCGCATTTCTATTCCCCGGATTGGTGTTGGTTTTCGCCGTGGCGCGGGCTTGCTGCGGCGACATTGCCGCCCTTCTTTATCGAGGTTTGTCCGAAGTTTCTTACTTTGGTTAATGGGTGAGTGGTGGATATATGTTTGGTGGCACCTAATGCAAAATGAGATAGCGCTTCCGGGTGGTATCCAATTTAGATGTCACCCTCCTACTTGGATTTTTATAATCCTTGTAGGTGGGAGCCACTAACGGGAAATGTTTTTTACAATCCTCTTTGTTGGTCACAGTTCTCTATGCTCCTCTCTTGTAGTAAAAATAATGTTTCGGAGTGTAAAAATCAGTTTTTTCCTATGTGTGAGGGTGGCACTCAAATTGGGTAACACGCACTGACGCTCTATCATTGTCTTGGTTTTTAAATCCCATTTAAGATGGTGGCACCCAAATTAGATAATACCCTGATGACACAATTTCGTTTCTCTTAATACCCTGTTGTTGTTGTTGTTGTTGTTGTTCATTCTCGAACCTGTGGCCTACATTGTGGTTTGACAGACTTATTTTGGTAAAATATATTTCAGAAGTACGTTGTGTAGTCCGTGCTTATGGATTGAGGGTTCATTGTTATTCTCAAGTGATGGAGTAGATGACAGAGGTGAGTTTCAACTGTGTTTTAAGTTTTGTTGCTCGATGCTCGATTATCATGCATATTATATCCTCTTGGTCAATTATCTAGTTAGTTCTCTTTTGATTAGAATAAAGTTTTCTGATGATGGAACTTATACATTTTGGAGAATCCCTCCATGATAAAACTTCCACAAGAAACAATACATATTTTGATTACTGTTTGCTCTTAGCAAAAGAATAAGTCACTAAATAGATTCACAAATTTAACACCTTTCACGTATATGTGTAAGCGAAGGAATAACACAAAAGAATAACTGGGTCGACTACTTTGTCTGATTCACCCTTAGAATTCATCAATAGTGGAGTTTAGCTTTTCTATCGAGTATAGCTTTTTTAGAGAATTTGAAGTTCTTAGAGAAAGAGCTTGCCATCCAAGAGTTCTGTTACTCGAGGTCAAGTCTAAAAAAGCCCTTTGTGACACAGAGAGCTAAAATGTATTGTCAGTGTTAATTCTATCCTCAAGTCCAAACTCAAACTTTCAGCACCAAGAATCACTATTTCAATCAAGCAGCCTTGTAGTGGGGTTCATTTTGTTGCTTGACAACACTTAGATGCGCCAGGATTGTGTCCTCTTCTTTACACAATGAGCTGTAAACTTTTCGTAGGGCGAACGTCTACTACAAGCAAAGCTTGGGAGAAGTCATATTTGAGTTCAGATTCTGTTGATGAGGGCAGAGGTTCGGGCTCATGTTTGGAACACAAAAATTATCTTAAGGTATGAGATCTTGATGGACTATGTCATTTACTCTTTCTAAACTTTTAAGTCATTTTATATAGATTTGTTTAGCTACATAAGATATTCATCTTTCATGATTGTTATTATTTGTTTTGCCCTATGCTACATTTTATTGCTTTACGACTTATGGGCTTTGATGACTGATTTTAAGGGCATCGACTATGGTGCTGGGGTTTAAGATGCTTTTGGTGTTTTAAGAGAAAGAAGCTAAGGTAGGTAGTTCGAAGCTTGAAATAGTTTCAATCAGGTGCCATAAGGTTTCTATAAAGCAACATCAATACTAGTATTATATCTATTATAACTGATGTACCAGACACCTATACATTTATTTGAAATTGTGTTTCGAGTCATTACAATTTTGAAAATTGAAGTATGCCTATTATGCCTAAAATGGTAGTTCTACAAGATCGCAACAACCACCACCATCACCACCAGCATATACAACCATTGGTGTGGTCCAGGGTGGTCAAGATTTCTATTTCCTCAGTGGTAGAGAGAAGTTCACACTGAATCATGTCCGCAATGTGGTGGCCCCTATCTCTGTTCCACCCCTCTCCCTCCCCTTTCCTTGCCTTTCTTAACTGATATTTTACCCTCTTCTCCACTCACATATCATGCTAAATCTCATTGGCTGGTCACAGCGGTGTTTGGCTGGTGAGTGGGCCCTATGCCGACTACCTTTGTTTTCTCATCAATGATTTACCATCCAACACTAGTTGATAGTGGTGATCTGTTTTCTTTTTCATTCTGCTCCCTCTTTTTCTGTTAACTCGATGAAATGGAGAGCTGATGAATGGTACCTCTCCTTCGCCAATGTTGGTGCTTACAAAGAATCGGCAGCTCTAGTAAAGAGCTCCTCTTTGTCCTTCTTTTTCTTCTTTCAAATCCCAAACTGACCTTTACTAGAAGGGGATCTTCTGGTCTTGTAGGAGACCTTATGATAGTGTAAGACGTGAAAAAGTTTTTTCTCAATTCAAAAACGACCCCTCAAATTTGTTAAACCTGTAATGTATTGTCTAAGGATCCGATAGACAAAGTTACTTTTGAAGTTTAATGGGGGTTACTTTTGGTCGTTTAATACTAAAAGATATAATTATTCTTCAGTTTACTTTCTAAATTTTCAGTAAGTATGATAGTCCTTTTTTAGAAACTGGTTCTATCGAACTGAACTAAGAGCGCTTTTCAATACGTTTTTGTTACCGCGTGATATATTGGCAGCTATGGATCATCTGATTGGAATGAAATTTTGAATCAGCAGAATTTTGTTTATTAAGTTTAGTTGATAAAAAAAAATAAATTTAAAGTATGCCATTTAGAACAGGTGATTGTGAAGGTGTTTGACTTGTTTTCTCTATGTGCAGGGTTACCGAGCAACCCTGATTTACTCCTTAGTAGTATCACCCTTTGTCTTCCTTCGATTAAAACAGTTGAACATGGCCAGTACATTACTGAAAATGTTCAGCTACTTGCGAACCTTCTCAATAGAAGCTTTTGGGTCCACAAATCTGCCATTCGCTTCCTTATCTAGTTCACTAAATAACCCTACACCTCTCAAGTTAGATGTTTCCTTGCCTTCATTTGGAGAGCTCCGGTGGGGTCTTGCACGATTGGTTTATCTATTCGACATGCAAGTAGAAAGAAATGTTGCAACGTAAGTGAAAGCTACCATGGTTACCATATGGTTGAAATGGTTTAACTGCTATTGATGTGGTTCATTTAATTGATCTTGTGAATTTTATTTTCTTTATATATTGTCATTTTGCTTTTAAAAGGATTTAACTGCCATTTGTGATTGATCCATGTTATTGATGAATTTTCTGAACTGTTTTCTCTGCATATAGTTTTAACTAATAGAGTTTTACATTATTATAGCTAAAAGCTTTGGTGTGATAATCTGCAGGTTACTGCTGGCTCTCGTCGTGGCATGCTTCTCATTCGTTGTCATTGGTGGTTTCGTATTTTATAAGTTCAGGTACCCTAATTGACTTCCATTGTCTGGCACCATGTGTTACGTTGTTAGTTCCTTATTATCATTCTTTTGCAATGTTTTACTGGTGAAGATTGAAGCTTACATATTTGCAAATTATTCTTCTCAACCACCTTACTTATGGATGCGATGAGTGCAATACTGTAATCATTGTTACTCAGTAGCTTGAATAATGAAACACATTTGATATCAAATCTCTTCTATGGACTGATGTTTTCTTAGTCTGATTACATAGGGGTAATTCAAATTCTCTGGAGGATTGCTTCTGGGAGGCGTGGGCTTGTCTTTGTTCCTCATCAACCCATTTAAGAGTGTGGAAATGATGTTCTCATGACTTTCTTCACTGTTTCTTGTGGTGCTAAACTGCTATTATGGTGCCTGATTGGCCTATTAATAAGCATTTTATGTTTCTTGTAACTGATGCTGTTATTGTACTTATGTTTGTGGTAAATTGCAGATGAGAACACGTACTGAACGAGTTGTTGGTTTTATGCTTGCTATTTGGGGCATATTATTTTATTCTCGCCTATTAAGCACAATGACGGAGCAGTTCAGGGTAAGTTAAAGAACAGCAAGTCCTTATAGGCTTGTAATATTAAACACTTAAAGTTGATAGCCTGGTAATTTCTGATCTCACGCATGATGTAATTGCTTCTCATTAGAATAATATGCAAAGGCTCAGGGAGGGTGCACAAATGCAAGTTTTGGAGACTGATCATATAATCATATGTGGAGTGAATAGTCATCTGACCTTCATATTAAAGCAGATAAATAAGTATCATGAGTTTGCCATCCGCTTGGGCACTGCTCGTGATAGGTAATTGCGTTTGCTAGTCTTTACTGTTATTTGATTGTTTCTAGTATCCCGGCTGACAAGTTTTTGCATTCTGTTTACAGGAGGCAGAGAATCCTTCTTCTTTCTGATCTGCCAAGGAAGCATATCGATAGGATTGCTGAAAATATTGCTAAAGATCTTAACCATATTGATATCCTTACCAAAAGGTCTTTTTTCTTTTTCCTTTTCGTTTCGGCTATTGTTTCTTCAAGGTTGCAATTTTCTGCTAGTCCCAAGTTTCTCTGGACATAATTTTTAGATATAAGTTAATAGTATTAGTATGTGTTTGGCCTAGCTTTTCGAAGTGTTTTTCAAACCAAAAGTTGCAGGCTTGGCCAAACATAGTGTTTTTTAGAAACCCAAAATAGCTTTTGAAAAACCCAAAAGACAGTTTTTGACCCCAAAAAACAGAAGCACCAAAATAAGTAGGCCAAACACTTCTAAACATTATAAAACACGTTTACCATAAACTAGGCCAAACTCAAAAAGTTTTTTCTAAAACCAGTTTTTAGATAAACTATTTCTGAGAAGTAAAAACAGTTTTCCAAAAACTAGGCCGAACAGATGCTAGTTTTGTATAAGCTTAGGTCACTCCAGTGTAGGTGGACAAAACAATATTTACTATACCATGACCGGAGTTCCCCCATGAGATGCATGGACGCTACGTTTATTAGGCCCTTGCAGAGAGTTATAAGACTGTCCCACTATGCTACATATTAGTGGAGGAATGTTTGATCCAATGCAACTTGATTTAAAAGTTCAAAATCAAGTTCTATTTTGTCGATTTAGTTGTCGAAGTTTCCTCTTCTGTTGGACAGAACTGCGTTTTCCTCAAACATTCAAGCTGGAGCTGATAATTTATCTGGAGTTTTTTTCCTCTTTTAATTGCACTTAATTCCAAAAAAGTATGTAAATAGGTTGGAGGTTTACCCTGAATCTTGTCTTGAAACAGTTGCAGCCTCACCATGACAAAAACATTTGAAAGAGCTGCAGCAACCAAGGCTCGTGCAGTAGTTATATTGCCGACAAAAGGAGACAGGTAAGGCTTCAGAGAACTACATCCTGAGCCTGCATATGAGAATTATGAAAGTTGCTTAGTCTGCTAAACATGATGACTTTGAAGTGAAAATTTTCCTTAGGCTGAGAGAATCTGCAATTTTCCTTGTAGTGATCTGGATAAAGTATCATTTTGCATTATCTTCTACAGTTGGAAATTAAAATATTATTCCACCATCTGGTGGGATATATTTCATTGGGCCACGACCAGCTTTTTTCTTAAAGAAGCTAATGATTAAAAATTGGTGCCATCACTTTTGACATGACAAAATAATTGAATGGATGGTGGGGCCTATGATCTGCGATTTCCTCGTGTTTGGAACTTTCTGCTGAACAAATAAATCTATATACTAGAGGAAGACTGAACAAGGATAGATTGGGCTAGACCCGTCCGAAGGGGAAATAAGATTCATGCTATTCATCATCTCAGTTGTGGTAATCTCTAGGAGCCCCTGAGGGAGATTGGATATCACATCGGCAAACAACACATGGGGACTGGTTTAAGAATATTTGTGTATTTCTTTCTTACTTTTTATCAGCGAAATAAGCCGTGTTCCGGCCAAGAAATGGTGCCTCTGGGATTAACATAGATCTGGACTCATATAGGCTGGAATAAGAGCAGCATGACCAAAAACTGTAAGACGCATAGGACAAGGAAGGTTGAGGAGCAATTGAACCTTCCCTTACAAGTATCCTTTGGAAACTGAAGCGATGAATCTGCAGCTCATCTCGGACTTTTATATTTAACAAAGTAAAAATAGTGTCAAAATCTCTTTGTACACTAAATAGTTTTAATCATCCATACTTTTGTTAAACCTTTGGTGACACACTGACACTATGATGACATAATTAACAAAATGTATTAGCAATTTATTTGGAATTCGGTTTGTTTTTGACAGTTCTTTGCTTAATAATCAGGTATGAAGTTGATACAGAGGCATTTCTAACTGTCCTAGCATTACAACCGCTTTCAGAAATGGCATCTGTACCTACCATTGTTGAGGTATCCTCTAAAAAATGTTTTGACCGATTACTTGAAATTGTGACTATGTACATCACCAGATCGACATAATTCTTTCGTCAGTTCTGTTATAAACAAAAATTGGAAGATCAAATCTTCTTTTAAGGTGTGGGGTTTTTTGTTGTACTATGGCTTTTGGAGGCATAACACAAATGATACCTTCAACAACACAGACCTGGTACTGCTCTTAGTACAGACTCCAGATGTCTGTCTTTTATGGCCAAAATAGTGACTCTAGCTCACATATTTTCTCTACTGTGAGATAGCTTACCTCTTTGTGTAGGTTAACCTGCATTCAAGAGGAACAGTGGGTGTGTCCTGGTTCAGTTATGTACTTCTTTAGCATTTCTTTTGTAAATCTGGGTCAGACCAGAGGGCAAGTTACTTTCGAAGTGTATCATCTTGGTTTCTTTCTGGTGTATCCTGATTTAGTTGAATTCCGGTGGGGCAGGGGGTAGTTTATCTAGCATTCCGTTGTAACACTAATGGTGCTTTTAAGGGTGTTCCGATTACCCTTCTGCAAAGAAATTGACACATTCGTAACCTTGTAGCTAGGTGGACTTCTTTTCTTCTAATGCTGTATGTTTTTCTTTTCAGTAATTACCATTATTTTTCTGTCAAAAAACGAGATTGTCTGAAAGTGAAGCAAGGTTTATGATGCTTATCTTCATATTTAATATCTTTTACCAACTATTCGCAGGTTTCTAACTCCAGCACCTGTGAGTTGTTGAAGTCAATATCTGGACTCAAAGTAGAACCAGTAGAAAATGTTTCTTCTAAGTTGTTTGTTCAGTGCTCTCGACAAAAAGGGCTCATCAAGATCTACCGTCACTTGCTTAATTACAGAAGTATGTTAAATATTTATGAAAATCCCATACTTCAATCCTGTTTGTTGGTTGTCAGAGTCTTATGATTATGAATCTCATAGATTGTTGGAGATGCTGAAGGCCATTATCATAGTTCATGGCAACTTTTATGGCATTTTAGTTGCTTTAAGTAGTGCATTGCATGTAATATTGATGCAGATGCCACCTTCAGATATGGCATCAAGCTACTTTTCGATTAAGATGTGCAGTTTTGACGAGTCTCGAACAAAGAGAGTCTCACTAGTGAATAAATGTTTGCGCTTGGATTGTTACAGACCTGATCAATTGCCTTGACAGACCTAATCAATTGCTTGAAAAGTCAAAACCCAACCTCTATTTTTTTTTCTTCTACTTAGGCCCTAGTCAATGAAATTTCAACCTTAGGTCTGACAAAATCATTAGTGGGAACTTTTTTGGTTGGAATTGTAGTACTTTCAAATATCTTCACAGACTGCTCCTCTCCTTGTTTCTTAATAGATCACGTGTGAGGAATTTCCGTTGAGGATGTAACGAAAATGACCACTCTACAATTGAGCTAAGCTCACTCTAGTCTTGGCCCAAGAACCTGGTACAGGAGTGAAAATCGTACATTGGGTAAATTCTTTAGGTTTGTTAAAATACCATTTTGCCTATATCTTATTTTGCTTTTCAATAGGAATTATTGGCAGTTGGTTGTCAAAACTGGAAACAACAACTAAGAGTAGTCCCAAAATAATTGGCTCGGATAATATGAACCAATATAAGGATTCCCCGGGTAGCATACGAGGGGTATGCTCCAATGGTACCCACTTTCCGGTTCATGATTATAAGATTTGACTTATTTCACGATGGCGGGCACACGCCAACCACAACCCTCATTCTTTATCAGAGCTTGAGACCGGCAATGGACATCACAAACCAAGTTCATGACACCCAGCGGCGGTGTTGTTGAAACTGAAAAGTCTGTCTATAATACTTCAGCATATTTATACCATCTGATCTTTGTTTTTGCTGTGTGTCTTTGAATTTTATCCTCTGTGTGTCAAATGTCAATGGCAACGGGAAAGTGATATCAATTTTGTTATCTTGCCTAAGTTTATTCTACTTTTGAGCCTACCAATAATTTCTCTGGGGGGGGGGGAGGTAAGGGAAAACCTAAGGTGCCTTTTCCAAGTTTGGGAAATTTTTTGTGAGGCACCCTAGTGGTTTGTTAGAATGTAATAGTGATGTACCCTGAGATGGTATGAAGTACAAAGAGGGATGGTTCTCTTGAGAGAATTTAAGAAAGACATGCATGCTGAGTGTTCTGGCACTTTTCTTGCATTCAATTTTTTTTTTCTTTTTTTCTTTTTCTGTACAGGCAGGAAGTATATGTTACTTTTACATATACATTACACGTTTCATGTTGTACTTTCATTCAGGTGTAACATCTTAATGCTTGGTATCTGCTTATCTTGAGATAATAAGATCAGAGGATTGTGTCGTTCTAGTTTTATTGATAATGTGTCTTGTTTGGGTAAATAAAGTGCTGCTTGTAGCCCTTGACCCTCTCTTTCCAAAGCTTTAATTTAACAGCTGCATTATTCTTGCCATGGCAGAAAATGTTTTTAATCTTTGCAATTTCCCTAACCTCGTTGGTACAAAGTACTCTCAATTAAGACGTGGACTTCAAGAGGTGATCATCTTTCAGATTTTTTTTTTTTTTTTTTTTTTTTGTGGTAGTCTAAACCAAAATTGTCTAGCAATCTCCTGTTGTCTTTTCTAGATATTTTGTTTACTGGTTGAAAATTTTCCGATTGACCTTCTCAGGTGGTTGTCTGTGGTCTTTACCGAAGTGGAAAAGTAATTTTCCATCCAAATGACGACGAGGTGTTGAAGGAAGATGACAAAGTATGTAAACATTGAAGTATCAAGCATAATTTGCCGTTGTAATTAATCAACTATTAAGGCTTTTAACCACTGGGAATATACTAAAGACCCCGCTCTTGATTGTTAGTGCTCTATGTGTTTCACCGGTATTGGCTATTTGAGCTGCTAACACATGACAAGAATATCCATATATATGACGATTGGAATAAGGATACCTCATTTACAAGCCTGTATACATGTGTTTTTTTTTTCACGTATATAACCTAATTAGAGTAATTTGAAAAAATATATATATTGGGAAAACTTGGCAGGCAAATAGTTGTACCAATTTGTGAATCATGTGGCATTTCATACAAGACAAAATTTATATTTCCAGTTACAGAAAAACATGGAGAGCCTTGTTGCACCTGTTTTCTTGTTTTGTCTTTGTTTTTTTACTTATTTTCTGGGCGGTTTTGTTATGCATGATTAAGTTGGATCACATGACTTGAGAAACTACATCGTGAAACCAAAAACTGGCACATAGATCATGGATGGAACCCTTCAAGTTAGATGTTGACGATGTACTTGATAGATGAGTTTTAAGTTAACTTCAGGATGTGCATCCATTTGAGGAAAGTCAATTAAAGCCATTTGATCCCTGGATTCTGTGTTTGCCTTGTATTGAGCTTCTTTTTAGGTTGGTATATTATCACCCTCCACGAATAACTCTCCAAGATATCATGTCAAGGAGAGGTTGAAGGTGTAGAATGTGGAGGTTTTGGTGATACGAGATGTGTAGAACCAGAAATCTATCAAAACTGATGGTATCAGTGAGACTGATAAACTGGAGAGTGACTGCTCACTGCTTGAAAAAAGCTTCCATTGAAAGTCAAATGGAGAAACAGGGCAATGCAAGTTATATTTTTTTCTTTTAAGTAGTCAATGGTAGGAGGATGAGCTTTCTTAAGAAATTGGTGGTTGAGGGTTTTCTGTTGTTTAGAGAGGACCATAGTGGATGTGATTACTCATTCCTATTGGAATATTATACAAAAGGAGTTTATTGATCTCCCAGTTTTTGACAATTCCCAATTGCTAGTGGGGATTGTGATCGTCTAGAGGCCTTTGAAGGAGGAGATCAGAATTGTTGTTTTGACATGGAGATAGACATATCTCTAGGGCCCAAATGAGGTCTTATGAAGCTTCTGTTTAGAAAGGAGGAGATCAGAATTGTTGTTTTGACATGGAGATAGACATATCTCTAGGGCCCAAATGAGGTCTTATGAAGCTTCTGTTTAGAAAGGACTGGATGTTGTTAACGTGTCTGATTGAGGTGTTTCTGGAGCTTTACAAGAATGGTATTGCTGCTAGAAGTACGATCTTGTCTTAAAACCTTAAAATAACAATTATCCGTTGTCCAGGTCCAGGATCTTTGACCTATTAGTCTCGTCATCAGCAAGTTCTAGATTTCAGATAAACTTGCTTGAAATCTTGAATAGGAGTTTGGTAATTTGTTATATGGCACCATTTCGGTGTATCACAGGTTTTGTCTCATTGGAGAGGTAGGTTTTGGATGTGGTCTTAGTGACCACTACGATGGTTGCTGATGCATGGTGGAGTTTAAAGACGGCAGGGTGGTTGCGGATATGGTTTTTGAGTTTTATAACCTGACGATCTTTCTGGATGAAGTCATAATATTAGAGGCTCTGGATCTAGAAGAAAAAATTGGGCGGAAGTTGTCTTTGCTTTACTTGCTTCTCCACTCTATTAGATTTAATGAAGGTTGGATCCAGTAGAGAAGCATCCTTTTCTTACCAATTCTTTATCCACTTCTTGATCAGCTTTTTTCTGCACTTTGTCCCACTTGTATATTTTCTGTTCTTATCTTCATTTTACCAGGACTCCAGGAGTGCAATACTGGGAACTAGGGGATCTCCTAAGTTTATTGGCTGCCTTGATATCTTCCTTGCTAGTAGACGAACTCATAATCCTGGTTTTAGAGCATGCAATGGGGATTCTTCTGTGGTCTCTCTTGATAGCTATTTCTACAAAGACTTTTAAAAGGCTCCACATTCATATAGTTTACAACTTACAAGTCTAAGGTACTCAACAAAATATAGATTTTTGTTTGGAGTTGGATGGTTATTCTTGATAGAGTGAACACTGATAATAACTGATAAGTTGCAAGTAGACAGGCCAAAGAGTCATTTCGTTGATGTGGTTGTTAAGTGTTAATATAGAGAGACAAGAAAATATCTGTATTTACTTTGGAATTACCATTTCCTTTTGGAAGGAACATTCTCTCTAAGCTTGCTTTTCTGTTCATTTTTGGTGTGAAATTAAAAAAGAGCATTAAGAACTCCCAGGGTTGTCTTTTGCTGTGGCATCAGGTGATGTTTCCATCTTGCTTATAGGGCCTTCTCTGGGTTGTCTACAAGTGATTTTTATTATGACTGGCATGTGCATTTGTGTGTTTTTCCATTGGATTTATATTCCTTAGTTCGGTGTTGATTGTCTCTTGAAAATTGCTTGTGATATAGTATTTTCAGAACTAGTACTGCTTTGGGCATTAGTCAAACTGCTCTTTCCAGCTTAGTTGGACCTACTTGGAGCTATTGTTCATAAAGGAAAAATAGTTATAAGAAATATGCGGTGCTTAAATTTTGCTTTAGGATGTTTTTTTGTCTTCGGCTCTCTACATGTGTCCTTCGTGATGCATTGTACTTGAATGGTGAAGGTTTTATTCATTGCTCCTCTTTGTGGGGGAGGAAAGCCACAACTCGCCTTGTCAGATATTTCAGAAGTGGGATTGAAAGGTGACTATGATAAAGATATGGCACTGATAGAAAAATCACGCCAGGAAAATACTCAGAAACGACCCCTACAACGGCGTTCAAAGGTATGTTATATTTGAGACATGCTTAAAGACTTTATTATATAACAGTGACAGAGGTAAGTGTGCTGAGGAAGATGTACTACTAGCTCATTTTGCCTTTTGGTACAGACATCAGAGTGGACTCTAGGGCCAAAAGAACACATATTGTTGCTTGGATGGCGTCCAAATGCTGCAGAAATGATTAAGGAATACGATTCTTATCTTGGACCTGGAAGTTCACTGGTATGCTAAAATCCATGCTAAGTTTCCTATCGATTCATGTTAGAAGGCGTTTAATTTCAGATCTTATCACACAAGTATAATGCCTTTTATTTTTCGTATGATGACCATTTGCAACTTCTAGATTTGTCCAGTTGTCCTCGTCTCTCAAACTTGTGCAAAGTCCATCTATAATAGATCACTATAAAATTTCTTCATCCCAGATTCAAATGCTCTTCTTTCTGCTTTAGCATTCTCAGAAATATGTTACCTTATACAAAATATATATTTCGCTCTTGAATCTTGGCCCCTTCATATCATCCTTTTTCTTTTGAATGATTTCTTCCTAGAAGTTATGCATGAGCAAGGTTGACGACTAATTTGGACAGAGGGAGTGCCTCTGTCTGAGGTGGTGACATCATCTTAAATTAATTGCCATATTGTTAGATGGTAACAAGAAAACTAGGCCATGTCGTTCCAGACTTCCAGCTGTTGTCTTGTTCTCTAATTTACAGAAAGAGAAGTCATTCTAATTTCAAATTTTGTTTTTAGGCTTCTGGTAAGATAAAATAGTCGAGATATGATTTTTCTGCATTGAGAAGGGGCTCATTTCTTGTGATTTTGTGAAGACACCTTTTTGGGGGTGAAAGGGGAATATTGGATCTGTCCAAGAGAGGTCATGGACCACCTACAAGGTCATTATGAAGAATCCGGAAGTAATAAACAGAGGAGTACTTTGTGGCTATGTGCTATTTTGGCTATTTCTTAATCCTTTGGCTGGAAAGGAACTTCTGTCTTTTCACAGGCGTATCTAGTAGATCACCTATGTGGGCGAGTTACTTACTTGCCTCTTTATAGGCCAAGGCAGCATGGGTTGTTAGGGATACCCTATCACTAACTTACAATAAAAATAGGGGCAATCTTATAATTAGCCTACTTGAGAGGGTGTCTTATACTCTTATCATCCTCCTTTGTACTATTTTTGATTATGGATTTAAAACTATATATATTTTATCTAAAAAGAAGAATAGTCAAGACCATCATAGCGAGCAGTGATGATGACTTATATGTGTATATACGGAGTTGGGTTGTACTGGAACAACCTGGCTATATGTAAGGTCGAACATGAATTCTTAGTTGACAAGGGTGTATTGTTTTAAATGAGGTTATTCACTTCTTCATTTGATATCCCGTCAACTGGAAAGCCATCCCATAAGTTGAGGTAACTCCATCAGATGAGTCTCACTAATTGAGTAAAGTCATCCTCTGTAGTCTATACTAATGTCACGCAATTGCACAGCTCTTATATTTACACTGATTCTACTTAAAGGTTTTACTGGTGAATGCAATTACCCATCTTCTGGTATGGACTTATGCGCCTGAATAGTTGGTGGTGGAATCTGAAGTTAATGTAGGGAATAAGGATCTTAAATTAATATATGACAGAAAGAACTTTGTGTGTAATTGTAAGTCAATCGAACTTCTCAACTACAGGAAATATTATCTGATGTACCTCTGGAGGAGAGGGAAAAAGCCCTTGTTGGTCTAGGGAAGCTCCAACACGTACAAGTTTCTCATATGGTAATTCTGTGACCCTAACCAGCAGTCAAGTATGCATGAAGTTTTCTTGCATTTGCTTTCTTGAAATACCAAGTCTTCACTGCTTCTCTTCAGGTCGGAAATCCCATGGATTATGATACCTTAAAGTATGCAATAATGAGAAGTCAAAATTTTATGAATAAGGGTGAAGAGGTCCCATTCTCAGTTGTTGTCATCTCTGATCGTGAACTGATAACTGGAGGGTTTGGAGGTAAAAGTATTATGGGATGGAGTATTTGAATTACAACGAGCATTGTGTTTCTTGTCTTTGCTTCAGATATGAAGTATGTACTC
The DNA here is from genome assembly GCA_901111285.1 of Corrigiola litoralis. Classification (NCBI taxonomy): domain Eukaryota; kingdom Viridiplantae; phylum Streptophyta; class Magnoliopsida; order Caryophyllales; family Caryophyllaceae; genus Corrigiola; species Corrigiola litoralis. The sequence continues at coordinate 20,036 of CAAKMY010036184.1, forward strand.
CCACATGTACCTTAAAAGTTTTTTCTGTACCTTTGGTGATTTTTATGTACTTTATCCACCAAAGCTTCACAAAAAACACTTAAAGGTACACATGGGATTACCTACTCACGAGTTACTTAATAATTTGCCTTTCAGATGCATCCAGGGCAGACAAGCACTCAGTATTTTCTCTGCTCTTGGCGGAGAATATCTGCAATAAACTTGGAGTAAAGGTGAGCTAGCTCGTGTGGTCTTATTCTTTTCCTTCCTTTTCTTGCTGCCTTTTGTTTTTCTCTTTTATGAAGGAGGAAACTTCCTCTTTCTGAGAATCTGTGAATTTATGTCGTAGTGTTTGTTTTATTGGCATTTACGTTCCTCTTTTACTATCCATTGTTAATTTGATAACATGTCATTGAACATCACTCTCATCAATTTTCAAGCCACCACTGTAAGTGTTTAGTCCGGAAACCACTATGCTTTTTTTCTGTAAGAATGACGTGCCATCTCCTTATGTGGAGTTTCCTACAGGTGCATAATCTTGTTGCGGAAATCGTTGATTCAAAACTTGGCAAACAAGTAATTCTTTGTTACTGAAGCTACAACTTCTGTTGAAGTATTATTTATTTCGGTTCTACATTTTCAATTTACTTATTCATTCAACGTCTTCAGATAACAAAAACAAAGCCATCACTCACTTACATTGCCGCTGAGGAAGTGATGAGCCTTGTCACAGCTCATGGTTTGCACTTTGCCCTCTTTGGGTTGCTTTGATATTTGATGTGTTGAATTCATCTGCTGTGGAATTTATTTACGAGTCATTTTGTGCTGTCAGTTGCAGAGAACAGTGAATTGAATGAAGTTTGGAGAGATATTTTGGACGCCGAGGGTGACGAAATCTACATTAAGGTATGTCTAATTTGTTCCTATAAGATTCATTCTATAACTCTGTTCATACTTGCTAATCACATTTTTGATGGCCTGTGTAACTTTTACGGTTAAATTTGGTGACATGTTAATACTGGCCGCCCGGTTGCTCAAGTTGCTTTAGAAGCTAACCGCTTAATGCGAGACACATAAAAGTTTGTTCTCTGTTTGCATAATCGCTTGCTGTTTGCACAGTGGCTGATGTGGCAACACTTGTTTCAAGTAATTACCAAATTCTACTGAGGGCCAATGCATGAATGTGCAATTCTCTAAACATATTATTATGCATCTAAGTCTAAAATCTAAATAAAAAAGTACATAATCCAGAGAAAAAATTCGTCTCCCATGTTGCCAACTTGTGCACCTAACTAGTGAGAAACTAGGGAACCACTCTATGGTCCCTTTACTTCTGATATCTGTACTTTGCTTTGGTTAATACACCCCCATCTTGTTTCGAATGTATTTGAGAAAGATGTTCCTATATCACAAAAATCAGTATGAGAATGTTAGTTTATCAGGATAATCTTGTTCTGTTTGGACTTTAAGAGTGTGTTTGGATAGAGAAAAATGGAGGGAAAAGGAGGGGAGGAGGAATGAGGGATGTAAATTGCTTTCTTGGATAACAAGGGAGGTGGGGAAGGGAAGGGGAGGGGAGGGGAGGGAAATGGGGTCTCATGAACAAACCAAATTCTCCCAAAATCGAATAGATTTGGAAGGAAAACACTCCTTACCTTTCAAGTACCCATCTTCTCCATGAATTCTCTGCTCCTCCTCCCCCTCCCCTTCCCCTTCCCTCGCATTCCAAATGGTGATCTTTTCTCTCTCCTCCCCTCCCCTTCCCTCCCTTTCCCTCTCTTTTGGTTAACCAAACACACTGTAAGAGCCATTTCTTAGAAATGCTCTCTGCTTTGCTTTCAGCTTATTCACTGAGCCTGTAGTATTTGTCTAATTTTAAATATCCTCAGTTGGTTTGATTTATCCAACTCTGTCTGAAATTTGCTTTCACAATTACTTTTCTGCAGGATATTGCCTTGTACATGAAACCAGGCGAAACCCCATCGTTCAATGAGCTGTCTGAAAGAGCGTGTTTGAGGAAAGAGGTTGCCATTGGTTATGTGAAGAACAAACAAAAGGTTTGTGCCATCTAATTTGCTGGAAAAATTAACCAAATACCATTGCAATATCATAACTTTAATTTATTGTAACTGTAGGTCATAAATCCAAACCCCAAATCGGAGCCTCTTGCCCTTGATATGCTGGACTCGCTAATTGTAATATCTGAGTTTGAAGGAGACCAACCTATTCTTCAGTAAATATGTACACCTTCTATTCCTACTTCACTTTCGGCCCTGTTATCTGTCCAGCCAATTGCTTCAGGGCCATGAGCATAAGCTGAAAGAAATATGTGAAGTTTTCGTGGATGCTAGATCTGCATGGTCATTTCTAAGTGAAGATCTTGGAGCAGCTACTAGTCTAAGGTACCTTCATGTAAGTTGTTGCCAGGGAGATTGAAGCCCATTTTTTTGCTCGTTTTGATTGAGCTAAGATGAGAGCAGTTAAACGAGAATGTACATGATATCGAGTGAAGACATTTTGACAAGCGCTGCCCTCATCAATATAAGATGACCGATTAGTCTCAATAAACCATTCTTTATAGTTTTTTTTTTTTTTGGCTAAGCGAACATTATCTGCTGGTGGTTGACTAGAGCCTTGTACAGCCTAATGTTACATGTATTCAAAATCATGCACGAGTGCTGATTATTGTATCCTATGTTGGCCTGTTGGGTATGTCTGGCACGGTCTTTTGTCTAGCTTGAGGATTAGTGACATGCCTCAGATATTAAATCAATTCATTATATATATTCATCTTCAATGATAAATTTGACCATAAAGCTTGTCAAGGTTTACCGAAGTTGCTCACAGTATCTTATATCTTGATGGCCATGGACGATTCTACTAGAGATTGGTTCAAGAAACATGATTTGTGAGTTCCGTTCTGAATCAGTGATCTATGAAGTAAATCGAGTCCCTAGTCCCAAAGAGGCAGGAAAAGTCGAAACCAAGGATTTACAAGTGCGCCTTGAAACAATTCTCTACCCATTTTATGGAACTTGTTTTTTCCCAACATATGCAAGCATATTAAATACTTCTTATGTTTGGACCTTCGGTTCCTCACAACTGCTTAAAAAAGGGTCTACATGTTGATTTATATGTTTTATGTACATACTATGATGTTTAGATAATGTTTATGCTTGTTATGCTTTTATTGGTACGGACTATTGAGTGATTGTTCTAAATTATTGTTTGAGGGGATAACCTTCAAGAATGGTGCTTTTCACAGATTTGTATGAGTAATTCAATTCGAAACCCCATCCTCATGAGTAGTAACTTGTTATCTACATACTATGATGTTTATGCTTGTCATACAATTTGATGCAATTCATAATCTCCATAAACATTAGTATCATCAAACCCCCTGTTTTTTTTTTTTTGGCAAAGACCACCTCATCTGCCTTTATTATACATGTTCCCTATTAAATATGATAAACTAGAGAAACAATACACGTTCCCATCAAATCACAAATATGGATATCCTGCAATGAGTATATGAGTAGTATATTCATTCAGCATCATCTAGAGTATGTTTATCCATCAATGAGTTGAATCTATATGTTCCAGTTAAGAGAATCCCATCTTGTGGACTCTCTAAGTAGGACCCACACACATGCTTACTGATACTGGCATGGATAACTAATCTGTCATCATCATCCTAAACATTATACATTCAGAGTTTGAGACCAACCCATCGAAACAATCCACTTCACTTCAACTGTACACTCCAAACACACAAGAAAGTTAGAAGTACTCCGTATTACTTAAGCTACTGGTCTCTGTCATCATTACCATAATCTTAACATACTCTGATGATGCTGAAGAAGAATACCATGAAGTCTTTTACTATCCCATCACTTGTACTAGTAGTTTTTGTACATTTAGTTAGTCATTTTGTAGGGAGTGTGCATGGTGTGTGTACTGTTGCTCCTGTCATCTTCAACTTTGGTGACTCCAACTCTGACACCGGTGGACTCACTGCTGGGCTCGGCTACCAGGTGAACCCGCCTAATGGCCGCACCTTCTTTGGTAGATCGACTGGTCGCCTCTCTGATGGTCGTCTAGTTATTGATTTCTTGTGTAAGTCTCATATGCTCTCTCCTTTTTGCATTATGGTCTTAGACTTAAAGGTGTTCAATATTTATCTTGCTCAATTCTACTCTTGCCGTCTCAGTACTAGTTAGTAATGATATACGGAGTAAGTAATATAATATGTATTGTTTGTTTTGTTAAATTCATACTCTCCGTCTTAATAGATTGTTATCATTTGGTTCAATTTCTCATCACACGCAACTTACAATAATAAAATCTATATAAATGAAGTATGTATAATTGTAAATTAGACTTTAGTCTACTTAATTCCTCGTTCGAGTAGGAGTTAATGTTTTTTAATTTTTCCTCACATACCACTTGCAAACGTTAACTTTCACCGGAGAGAAGGGTGTAACATGAGGGGCTGTATGAGCTATGAACATTGTTCAATAATTATATGCACTTTTTTAGATAGTTTCTAAATGTGCTAGGATTAGGAGTAATGAAAGAATTGTGCGGAAATCTTTCTGTTGGAGATGGCCTCATATGGGCACTGGGCAAAACCAGAGTCTTACATGTGACTGTGTGAGTAAACTATGCAAATATTACGCGGTCGGTTTATTGTCACGGTTTACGTATGGTTTTTAGTTAGCTCTCATCTCTTGCTTTCATGCTTTGACCTTTCTGGTTCTTGTCCTATCTTTGTCTATATGGGAGAAAAGTGCCGTGGTCCTAAGAATGATACTAACTAATGTCATGCTACAAAAGTGTGGACCAAATTATACGGAGTAGTAACAAGAACAAACCTTTTTCACTTTGCAAAATCCTGATTGAGTTGTATAAACTACAGTAAAGTAGGTATCAGTATGATCATGATTCATGAATCATGATCATGCTTCAATATGTTTGCGACTTTGTCACGTTTCTTCAGATCTTTTACTATTAGAGTATTAGTTCTAGTACTCTCTCCAGGGCCGGGTATGAATTTTATAGATATTATAGTTAGGAAAAGCATGCCAAAAGCTAGATAAGCTTTAGTTTGTCTCAAACCAATTCTTTTTCTGTTGTTCAGTTGATTTGTAGTATGGGCTGGATAATTATAGGAGCAAAGATAGTGTGACTTCCATCAGTTAGCTAATGAATCTCTCCCTGAACTTAAAAAAGCTATTTATTTCATAGATGTACAATAAGAAAATTGTCAATGCAAGGATCAGGGATTTAGATCTGTTTAGTAGACGATGCCATCACGATGTCTCCTTAGTACAATAATCTTGCATTAACATGATGTCTGTCAGATGAGATTATCAGATCTTAGACAAGGACTAGCATGGGGTAGTCTTTGTCTTGTGTTTTAAATATATTGGTTTTTTTGTTTTTGTACTGACATCTTCTTCCACTATCGTAGACTCACAAGTGCTCATAAGCTTCGTCACTTAGTAGGTTCTTTGCCATGTGTGTAGACCACAGATAGAGATAACATAATGTCGGTCCATAATTCTTCTAACGAAAGGTGCCAAAACATCTGTGGTCTGAGACTGCTGTAGCTAGCCTGTGAACAACAACAGGTCCACATTTTCCAGTAATAAATTCCTAACCATATTATTGTTTGGTGCAGGCCAAAATCTGAGTACAACTTTCCTGAGACCATACATGGATTCATTGGGGTCCAATTTTAAAAATGGGGCTAACTTCGCGGTAGTGGGGTCCTCTACACTCCCAGAATATGTTCCATTTGCTTTGAACATTCAGGTTATGCAATTTCTGCACTTCAAGGCTCGTTCATTACAACTTACTGCTACAGGTGAATTACTCATCCCACGTGAAAGAAAAAAGTTTGATCCTATTTTCACCCTTAATGAAAGAAGTCAAGATTAGGAAGTAGCATTATTTGCTCTATGATAGATACTGAAGAGTTCGGTCTTGGGACACTGGCAATGTGCCTCACCGTAATATGATTTAAGGGTGAGGTAAAATCGGAGCCATATGGTATGAGTCTTAATGTGTAATGAGATGGACATATCCCTAGGGCAGTGGAGCTTAGTCTCTAAATGATTGGTACAAGTCATGAAGAGCTGCTATAGCTGGTCATTGGTTTAGTCTGTCAACAATAGTGCTTTACCTGGTCGTGTTACATATGTGACTACATCGTAACATTTTATATAATGACTTTGGCGGCAACAGGGTCGAAAGGGGTTATCAATGAACAAGGGTTCCGAAATGCACTGTACATGATTGATATTGGGCAAAATGACCTTGCTGATTCATTCTCCAAAAACCTTTCATATACACAAGTTGTCCAAAGAATTCCTCTGGTAATTGCAGAAATCAAGAAGGCTGTTCAGGTAAAGTTTTTTTACAACCAATTATCTATAGTCTATACTTGCAGGCATTTTTGCATCATATAATTAAGATGTAATAAGAGTCTCAACGAAGTAAATGTCTCTTAAACCTTGCTCCAGTTTCTTTGTTCTTAAATATCTAGTTGCTTAAATATGAAATGTAGGCATTGTATGATCAAGGTGGGAGGAAATTTTGGATTCACAACACGGGGCCGCTAGGTTGTATTCCTCAAAAACTCTGGCTGGTCCAACACAAGGAAGGAGATCTTGACACTTCCGGATGCATCTCAAGTTACAACTCTGCTGCGCAACTGTTTAATTCCGCGCTTCTGCATTTGTGCCAAGAGATGAAATCTGAGTTGGCGGGTGCTACAATAGTCCATGTAGACGTATATTCCATCAAATACGACATAATAAGAAATGCTGCGAAATTTGGTGAGAAGTTTAACAAGATAGTAATAAGACTTAAATTTGGTATACAAGTCCTTATGTGCATTACTGCCATCAATTTAATAATGTTGTGCAACTATGCAGGATTCTCGAGTCCTTTGATGGCTTGTTGTGGAGCTGGAGGCCCTCCATACAATTACAATATCAAGATGACTTGTGGAAATCCTGGTTCTCAGGCTTGCAACAACGGGGCTCAATTTGTAAGTTGGGATGGCATCCATTATACTGAAGCTGCTAATGCCATAGTGGCCAAAAGAATACTTTCTATGGGTTACGCGACTCCAAAAATGTCATTTGATTTCTTTTGTCAAACATGAACACTATACATGCAAGTGTAACGACGAAGATAGTTGTACTAGTTATTTTAAGAGGCCATTTTTTTTCTGTGATCATCTCACACTTTACTCTTCCTATAAAAAGGGAACAAGGCTGAATAGTGAATGCCATAATCGATTTATGTGAGAAAGATTGGAGCCTGAGATACTAAAGCAATTTCCGGAGATCATTCCTTTTATCACTATAAGTGTGCTGTGTGGAGAGCATGGTGGAATTTCAGGTCACAGAGAGGATTTCAACTCTATCTGCAAGTAATTAACTCGTAGCAGGAACTCCACAACTATTTTATGGTCACACTTTGTGTGCCTCATGCAAAATGATCAAAGCTATACTCAATTGTCACACACTTGTGTTGAAGGTTCTTATTGTCAAGCAAGATAGTGGGTAGTCTCCTAGTGCTAAAAATCAATGCCTGTTCTTGCTGTCAACCGATAATAATCCACCTGATACCACCAAAATCACCATCATAAATGAAGAGGACTAGCTCTGCAAATCTATACTTAAACAAAAGGAAATATGAAAAAACTGGGTAAATTCTAATGATGCTGAAGAAAAAGATGAACCAGTCTCTTTGTGTCTCATCACTTGCACTGGTTGTTGTACAACTGGCAGGACATACTGTGGGGAGTGCACATGGGGGGTGTGATGTTGCTCCTGTAATCTTCAACTTTGAGGACTCAAACTCGGACACGGGTGGACTTGCAGCTGGAGCCCCTTTCTAATCAATATGACTTGTGGGAATCCTAGTTCTCACTTCTCAGGCTCGACACAATGGATCACGGTTTCTAAATTGGGATGGAACCCATTATACTGACGCAGCCAAATGCCATTGTGGCCAAAAGAATACTTCTATGGATTGCTCAACTCCGAGGTTGTCATTTGACTTCTTTTGTCATGAATGATGAGTGGGAGAAAAATCACAATTAAGTCATATTCTCTATGTCCGCTTAAATAGTTTACATTTGTATAGATTATCTTTTTTTTTTTTTGAATAAATTTGTATAGATTATCTGTACATGCAACTTCTAGATGCAAGCTACCTCAATCTGAAGAGGAGTGTTAGATGAGATTTCTTTATTCTGGTGATCTAATTGAATGATGAAAAGGAGGACATGTGATTTGGCGGCTAAGTTAGTTATGCAACTAACTTTGATGATAATTTGGTCTTGACTATTGATCTAAATTAAAGGCTGAAATGTGACTATGAATTAATGAGTAGATGTCACTTCTTGAAGAGATACATCGTTTATACACACAAATGTCATTTGATGGAATGGAAGATATCCTTCATGATGATTGACCATACAAAAGTGCGCTTATATGTTTTCAATAGGTTAACTGGCCTAGTATCACTATTGCAGGGACACTACTAAGCGTAGCTATGTATTTTACATCCCTAAAACAAATTCGCATAGCTCAGTCTAGAACAGTTGAATCGAATGTTAAAAACTACCTGACAAAAAAAAAAAAAAAGTGTAACTAGTTTACACAAATCATTCCTGAACATATATTGGTTGGTTGACATGCCTATCCCCTACAAAAAAATACAAAAAGAAATTAAAACCCCAATTAGCCTATCAATAAATACACAAATTGATATAAATAACTTTTAATTTAAACTAGAATAGTCACTAATTGAATTAAAATGATCATTTCTACACTTTAAAAAATAATTACTTAAAATTAAAAAAAAAAATTACATCAAACTAGCAATATTTCAACGTAGATGATTTTATATAATATTTCTAATCTTATTATAGGTGAGAATTTTATTACTTGTGTATTCATTGGCTACGGAACAAGAGAAAGATTCTATTTTTTTCGCCCTTGATCTAGTCCCGATATAAGCCGAATAGGATCACTGAAGACGACAAAGCTCTCCGCTCAACAATAAAAATGAATTTTAACGAACTTCTTACCTGTAAATTTTGGAGGGAAGACTTGCATTTCAAGTCACTACCTTAATAAGTTATTTAGTAATCTCCTAATTTTGTTAATTAATGGGGAATTGGTCAGCAGTACGTAGGTCATATTGTACTCATGCAGTAAAATCTTACAACACCCAGATATTCAATCATGCTCGTCTTGGTAATATTAATGATGCTCGTCAAACATTCGATAAAATGATCAACAAAACAGTTGCTTCATGGAACTCTATGATATCTTGTTACTTCCAAAACCATAGACCAAATGATGCACGCAAACTGTTCGACGTAATGCCTGAGAGAGATATTGTGTCTTGGAACAATTTGGTATCTGGGTATGTGAGGAACAGGATGTTTAAAGAAGCTAAGGTGGTTTTTGATACAATGCCTGAGAGAAATGTGGTTTCTTGGACGTCAATGGTTAGAGGGTATGTGCAAGAGGGCATGATCGCGGAGGCGAAGTTGTTGTTTGAGCAAATGCCTGAAAGGAATGTGGTTTCATGGACTGTGATGCTAGGTGGACTGATTCAGGATGGTCGGGTTGACGAGGCGAGGAGGCTTTTCGATAGAATGCCGGAGAAAGATGTCGTTGCGCGGACTAATATGTTAGCAGGGTATTGTAAGGAAGGGAGGTTGGTTGAAGCGAGGGAGGTTTTTGATGAGATGCCGAGGAGGAATGTGATTTCTTGGACTACTATGATAAATGGTTATGCTCAGAATCAGAAGGTTGATATTGCGAGGAAGCTTTTTGAGGTGATGCCAGAGAAGAACGAGGTGTCTTGGACGGCAATGCTGATGGGTTATGCTCAGTGTGGGCGAATGGAAGAGGCATCGGAGCTTTTTGATGCGATGCCAATGAAGTCGGTTGGTACTTGTAACGGAATGATTGTCGGTTATGGACAAAATGGGTACGTGGCTAAGGCGAGGGAAACGTTTGATAATATGAAGGAAAAAGATGAGTGGACTTGGAGTGCAATGATTAAGGTGTTTGAGAGGAATGGCTTTGGATTGGAGGCTCTGAATATGCTCTCTCTGATGCAATGTGAGGGAGTTCAGCCAAATTTTCCTGCTTTGATTAGTGTTCTTTCAGTGTGTGGAAGCCTGGCTAGCCTTTGCCATGGTAGAGAGGTTCATGCACAATTGTTTAAGTTCCACTTTGATACTGACGTCTTCATTTCATCTGTCCTGCTTACTATGTATGTAAAATGTGGCAATCTTGTTAAGGCAAAATTAGTATTTGACAGGTTTGCTTCGAAGGATGTCGTTATGTGGAATTCTATTATCACAGGGCATGCACAACATGGATTTGCAAATGAAGTTCTGGCTTATTTCTGTGAAATGGTTTCAGCAGGAATCACTCCTGATGATGTGACATTTGTTGGAATTCTTACAGCATGTAGCTACTCAGGGAAGGTGAAAGAAGGGCGTCAACTTTTTGAGTGGATGAAAACGAAATACCAGATCGAACCTGGAGTTGAGCACTGTGCTTGTATGGTTGATCTTCTTGGTCGAGCTGGCCTCTTTAATGAAGCCATGGACCTGATACATAATATGCCAGTAGCGGCAGATGCTATAGTCTGGGGTGCTTTATTAGGTGCTTGTAAAATCCACATGAATACTGATCTAGCTGAAGTGGCTGCAAAGAAACTCGTAGAGCTTGAACCAAGAAATTCTGGGCATTACACCTTGCTTTCTAACATTTATGCATCAAAAGGTAGATGGCCTGACGTTGCTGAGGTAAGAAAGAAAATGAAAGCCAGAAAAGTGAGTAAATCACCCGGCTGTAGCTGGATTGAGGTTGAGAAGGAAGTTCACATGTTTATTGGTGGGGATAGTGAAGCCCATCCTGATTATGCATTGATACTAGGAATGCTAGAGAGCCTAAGTGGGAAATTGAGGGAAGCGGGATACCATCCTGATGGTAGCTTTGCGCTGCATGACTTGGATGAGGAAGACAAGGCACAGTCTATGGGTTATCATAGTGAGAAACTTGCAGTGGCATTTGGTCTATTGAAGTTGCCCACAGGCATGCCCATTCGAGTTATGAAAAACCTACGAGTATGTGGGGATTGCCATTCTGCTATTAAGTTAATTTCTGAAGTCACCGGTCGAGAAATCATATTGAGAGATGCAAATCGATTCCATCATTTTAAGGATGGCTTATGCTCTTGTAAAGACTATTGGTGACTGATGGCAATATCTTAAGTAAAGTGTGCACCTGTTTCATTCACCCAACGAGTGAATTGGTCTTTTGAGACATTAAGAACCTGAAGCAGACTTGACAGCCAGTAGTTTGGCTGTAACTCACGCAGATAGAAGCAAATATATGGAAGGAGAAAGTGAAATTTGAACATGAAGTTCGTCTTACGAAAATATTATGACTGCTTGGGTATGACTCGTTTCATCACTTTGATCTTCTAGGTCATGGCTTCTCCTTGTGGAAAAAATTCAGGGATCCGAACCAAAAGTACAGTGACATTGTGCAAGAGCAGATATTAAAATGTCAATTGATGTGCATACTATACTTAATTTATAGCTGCCATCTCGCTAGGCAACAGATTTCTTTAGTGAAGCACCGTCCACCGGCAACTACTGATCCTACAATCATCTCAAGGCTAGATAAAGGGTGTAACAGACGATGAATAACTGCATTTATAGCATGGATTTCTAAAGAAGCATTTCATGCCAGTCCGTGTCTGTACAAATGTCTCCGAGATAGATTTCTAGCAGAGGTACACCACTTTCCACCAAATTAACCCAATTTTTTGGCTAGCGTGTTTGATTGTGTAAATTTCACTTGCTCATTTGAATATATTGCAACCCACGCACTTTACGCTGTTGAACTTGCATAGCAATTGTGAGCTTCTGCTTCTTATTAGACAGATTCCTGCAACCTTTTTAAATTTGATTTATTATCGAGTAGTGAGTGCGTAAACCCATTTGGGACCCTCATATCTCTGACAAAGCCTGCAGTCTGCAGAAAGTCCTAGCTACCAATGGAGTATCATTTAATAGTCCCATATCTCAATCATGAGAGTAGGCTAATCTGTAATGCTGAAGCATATGCTTCATCAAAATATGTTATGTATAGTATATGAAAAGATGCTAGTGAATTAAATAATTTGCTCTTAGAGGCTATACGGCCAATTGCTATCAGGCTTTCTGCAATGGGATTGAGCCGAATGAGGTTTCAGCGTTGGTTATAGTCCACAAAAACTGGCTTATTAGGGTCAACTTTATGTTTCCTTTGCTTAACAGGGTTAAAACTTAAACAAAACAGCTTAATAGTAGTTAATTTTTTTTTCCTTTGCCCTCGCTTTGAATCCAAGTATAATCATTATTTCATACAGTATTTCTTCAATTTCTTCTTCCTTGCTCATGCCCTTCTTGTCATTCATTCATGTCGTTTCCTTATGATGCGACACCAGGTTGCAGTCAAATGCCACGTGTTTCCTTTTATTTGGACTCCGTTTCTTCTTTCTGTTCATCTGTGAGTAGATTTGATTGCATCTTTGAAATTTGCTTGCACATATATATAATTGAAGGAGTGATTTTCTTCCACCTACTGGAATATGTTCTCTAAGGACCCATATTCAGCGTGTTTATTAATTGCATTATATTCAACATAATCAACTTTATTCCACTGAGTGCTTAAAGTCGACTGGCAACAGGAAGTCTATCATCTTTATAAAGAAAAGAATTTGACATGGTCGCTCTTTCTTTGTGTGTGTCTCACTCAAAATGGCCACAATTTCCAGCTTCCCTTTATCATGTTACTCCATAAAGTGATTTAACCTCTTTTTCAATTATCATGTAGTACGTATCTTCAAAGTTAATTAAGTAATTTAGACAGCATCTCTTACAAGTGGGTGTTATAGTACTGAAAACAATGATTGTTGCAGGTTGTGGCGAATCATTCCCACCTATGTAGCTACGGAGTAGGATCTTTGCAGGTTTATTGTACTTGGTACATCAAAAGCAATACCTCAAAAAGCAATTTTCTGTAGTGTGTCAACCTTAACTTAAATTAAGCATAAATTACTCTTTATGCATTTGTAGCTCCAGCAGTCTTGAATGCATTACTGTAACATCCGGAAATCAAGGTGAAATTATGTGTTTTCTATGATCTTAGCTAAGAAAGACTGACTATATTCTGCAGGACTTTTCTGAAGCTTACCGAAAACCGTCAGCTTTAATATTGAGATCCCAAATGTTTTCAGACTTGACACTAGTTCATGACTCTGTAAAGGTACAATTTTGTTTTGAAGATTACGTAAGAGTATTATGGTTCAGGAGTGTGAGAAAAAATGCATGTTCTTAAAAGATCCATATTGATAAGTAAACGTTGCACCACCTCCAACTGTGACCGCCCCTTGTGTTTTAGGTGCATTGTCCACATACTGACATCTTATCTTGGACTAACTTCCAGCTAATTTCAGCTGTTGCTTGAAGCCACACTTCAGTTGTCGGTGTTCTATATAGAATGTGTGGACAAAAAATCAAGTTTATGCTGCTTGGTTGTTGCCTTACTACCCAACTCTGGACTCTTGCTTCAGATTTTTCTCGGAAATTTCAACTTATTGTACTATGGTACTTCCACATGTATGTGAGAGACTTTCCGAATGCACCTCTCATTCTCACATAAATCAGTGAATGAGGACCTGTTTAAAATGTCAATAGCTTAGCATCTCCCTTTTGCTAATATCTTATGGCTAAAATGACGCGTTTGCTGACTTATCATATATTGCTACCTCTCTACTCTCTAGTCTACAGATTTATGAGACATCGATAGAATAGGAAAGACAAAAGGAATATCACGTTGCACATGCTAAGTTGCTAACCTGTCTTTCTGGTCAAGTGATCCTATTCTGTTTATAATATGGACCAAAACCACGGTACCCTTTTGTTTAAAAACAGAGGATTATTCCATTTTTATTTTTATTGTTATTATAAGCTAAGAAGGCATAAACTTCACGGGTTTCAGACAGGTCCCTGTGAAATCAGTGGTGTGAAATGTGGTAGCAGAAAACTGGGACTGCAAAAGATGTTGCAGTTCTTAGTAGTATTTGCATGTAATCCATATAAGATGCTACTATTATTATTAATCAGATCTGAATCATTGCCTCACCCTCTCACATAAAGAGTGGAGATGGGCTATGTTTGTAAGGAAACAGAAAGAATTGCAGACTGATAATCTACTGTTTACCGACGTAATATTATAAAGAAAGGTTGAGATCCAACAGAATCCTACCACCTTTGAAATTACTGTTAAGCTCTGTAGCCTTGTTATTGCTCTCATCTTCTGATCTCCTAGAAGAACCAGCAGCATCCTTGTTAGTTGTGATCATGTCAGTTTTAGCAACAGCACCTTCACCGAAATCTTCGGCCTCAAATGATGGCTGCCATAGTACTGCAGTTCTTGCCTTCTCTTCTTCTGATGTGGCCGGTACCGCCTTTTTGTTTGCTCTAAGGCTTGATCCTTCAATACCCAACAGCTGATCACGTATATCCTTGGCACTTCTTATCAATGCAAAGAACTTCTCCATTTTTACCTCTTCGTCGTCGTCGCTGTCATCGCTGTTTATCTTCCTCTTCTTCCTTTCCCTCTCCATTGTTAGTGTCATGAGCAGAAAAATAGACAGGAATATTATAAAAATGGGATAGAAAGGAGGGTAAAAGTTATTAATATGTGCAAGTATGATAATGGTTTTGTTTATCAATGACGTCTTACACAATGATAGAGTTGGGGGGTAAGAACAAGGCTACAAGAGAGGTGAACATTTCTAGGTAGTTTATATTGACGTATGAACCACCAAGTACCAAGAAATATGTTCACGAACCAAGACAGAAAATATTGAAAATGTTGACTGTTTATATTTGTATATAGAACGACTTTGTGAAGGTAGTCTTTCTTTTTGTAGGGGAAATGTATGGTTTTTTCGGTGTAAGATACGAAGCAAGTGGGTAGCTTATAAATTTAGGTCTCATTTTCTATGAAATGGCCAGATTCACGAGGTTATCAAAATGACGTATATGACTTGGCTTAGTTTATCTAGGACCAATAGGAAGCAACCACGTGTACGTAGGGAGGGCTAGATTGGTAACTTTTGTGGTAGGAAGGATGATGATATTTGGTGAGAAGGGTGGGCAAGTATATCATGGATGGCGTCACTGCCATAACGTAATGCTAGGATCCATATTACCCGATCTTCCTGATATCGTCATGAGTCATGATGCATACCAACTATGGCCCCTACACATGTTATTTGGTTCTCTTGATAAGGAATTCTATTTATTTTATGAGAGAAGTATTAGTACTAGAACTAATTTCTACTTTTCGCTTTAACTTTTGACTAGGAGATGGTCCATTTGTCCCTACAAACATGTTTAAATCATGTAAATAATTATATTAGTACTCCGTACTATGCTACATCTATGTGCATTTTTAACCCTTTTTCTAAAAATTTGTGATAGTTTATTTTGCACAAATTATTAAAAGATGATATCTTTATAACATAAACAGCAATAATTACAAATTAAGGTAGAAGTGAAATTTTCAAGCCAATAAATAAGCATTTTAATAATGTCTTTTTCAACTAAAAATAGACAATTATATGCAAAAGTTTTGCGTTTATCTTAAATCAACCAAAAGTATATCAATTTTACTTCCCCTTTGATGAAAGTATATTGTCGGTCTCACGTTTTCGAGAAGAGTTTTTGACTTTCAAATATCTCTTAAGATATAAAGTACTCCGTAAAAAATTAATTGAATTTAATATTAATAAAAAATACTTTTTAATATGAATCTAATAACATAACTCAATTATTTTTTATGAACTATTTAAAATACTAAATCAATGATAAAACACCCCTCGACTCGTAAAAATGACAAATATTTATATTGGAAGGAGCATTGAATTATGTTTATTTTTTTGGTGACAAGCATTGAATTATTGTGAGATATAAGAACAAACATTTTTAATACCCATTTAGGAACCATCATCATTCACGAAACTTCCTCAACATGTCATCCACTTCATCATTGGGAGGAAGTGACTATTAAAATATAGAGATGAATGCTAACACTTTTATTACCATCGACGTATCAATAGTTAGAAACTTATTATTTTGACCAACATCTCTTGCTCACTCTTTCGTCACCATTGGGCGCTTAGTTTTATATACTTAGGTGCCGGCCACTTCCATAACGGTGTCAATATTCTGCGCAAATGTATCAACAAATTGTATTTGAGAGGTGATGTTATGACAGTCTTAAAAAAGTAACTGCTATATTATAATTTGCGTTTAACAAGATAGTTAGTCACCATTATAAACGGTACGCAATGTAAGAAGGTTTAGTTTAGTAGCGATTGGTCAAATAAAAAAGAGGTAGAATAGCGTTTACTTTGAATCCAACTAGCTAAGTAGAAATATTTTCTATGAGAATAAGAGACATCTCACGTATCATGAAAATGGGTTATACGACTTTATATGCTTTTTCATTTTCCAATAAAAAAAATCACCTAGGTCTAAGTCAAAGTGCAAAGATTGTTACTTTTCAATTAACATGATATTTTAAGCTACATATACGACCCATGGATTTATATTAGACCCATACTTGTTTTGTTTGAGTTCAACTTTGTTCGGGTCATTTCAAAGAAATTGGCTAACAAAATCAAACATTAAGTGCATCTCACGAGCAACTTCATTTACAAACCACCTTTCGTGCACTTCAGTGAGAAGGCACTCCATACAAAATAGCAAAATCTAGGCTCTAGCAACTACATAACCTACAACCTCTGAGAAGCACACATAACTATCAAAAACATCTCCGAGTTCCCGGGGTTGATGAGGACTCTACAAGCTCAGTCTTCGACCCATCGAACTCCATGTTTTGCCCAGAGATAGTAAGCACCAACTGGACCTCTTCCACCTAATTCATACAATTCCGGTGAAATGTTGTTCTTGTCAATCTCCTGGAGGATAGGAGAGAGAATATTCCATGCAGCAGCGAGCTCATCGCTCCTCATAAAGAGATGGTTGTCTCCATCGATGACATCGAGAATAAGGTGCTCATACGAGTCAGGTACCTCAACGTTGTACCTTGATAATATATACAAGGACTAAGCATTCAGAACCATATAATGCAATCGCCATTCAAAAAATGCCAAGTTACAAAGGTTCAAACATACAAGCTTACTTGTCTTTATAAAGCAAATTCAGTTCTGACGCATCCAGGTGCAAACTTAAGCCTGGAACCTTGTTATTGACTCTGATTAGGATAGCCTCATGAGGCACATCCTGCAAAATCAGTTCATTAGTGGCAAGGTCAATGTTATGACCCATACGCTCCCTGTAGATGTTTCCTGGAACGTGGTCAAACTGTATTCGTATTTCCATCCTGCAATTATGAGAACCTAAAGTTAGGAATTAATATCAATCAGAATCGGAATTTGATGCTCATACTTCCCATCCAGAGTATGAAAAAACCACCACCAAAACCAATTGTATTTTCTGGCACATTTCAGAGATATGCCAATCCCTCACTCAGAAATGTCGTAGAAACAGACAATGATATCTTTTAGTGGATACGCATACTGCATATGATAATTTATGTTAAAACAGAGCCATGTTCCTGACTCTAATTGGGGAAAGTTTCAAATGTGATGGTGCACGCACACTCAGACCAAGAATCAAGAGGTTGTCAAAGACAAATTTGTCGAGAAAATTATTTTGCGACCTTAATATGTCAGTTAATTTACCTGGCAAATACCTAAGCAGGTTATTTAGAAGTTGACAAAGAACCCAGATTTACTGAGCACAACTGGCCCTCTTTGGTTCTGGTGGCTTTACAGTGAACTTTTAAAGCACCAGGTCAAAGGTTCAAGGGCTAGTAGCAGCAGATTTACTGAGCACAATAATGATTGAATGTTAGAAGTGCAACTCCAGTTGGTCTCTATTTCCACATAGACACCAGGGAAAAAAAAAGAGAACTAATATGCTCCTCTTACACTTTAAACCTTTTAATACCCTTTCCCCGTCTCTAGCGCCACTCGTTCATTAGATCCCTCTCCATCTATTTTGGCCTCCAGACAACCCTCTTTCCCCTTCATATATAAAACATTGACAAGGTCAAAGAACTCGCTAAGTTTGACTGTCCTGGAGGGACGGGACAGAAGAGAAATAGATGCTTAAGGTAATGTAATAGACTTACTAGAAAATTATTTTCGAAGAAGTAAAAGAACAGCTAGGAACATCACAATTAAGAAGATAATCGAAGAGAAGTTCTTCATTAACTAAATCTGGAGGAATAGCTTTGAGAAGAATGAATTACAGAGAGAATTTGGAGAGGAGATGTTGAGATTACTCAGAATCAAATCGTCCTTACAAATGAGCTATTAGTTCTATTTATACAACAGACTAACTAATACAGTTCAAACCAACTGATTTGTAATTAACTTTCTAACCAACTGTTCCCGCCAAAGCTTATAACAGAACTTCCAGCAACTTTCTAACGTGGCAATTCAGCTAATTTCTGGCTCCGTGACAGGTAAGTAATATAACAGTATAACTTCTCCACTGAATTTCAAATAGATCTTTGACAAAATTTGTGGGTAAAGTTCCTAAATTCATGGTAACTATTGTTGCTAAAATGATTAGTTGATGTAAAATCTATATAAAGGCCACTTTATGAGAATATTTAAGTTTAAATGTTCTGTTTTTTTTTTTTTTTTGTTTTGTTTTGTTTTGGATACAAGGCCAATTCTTTGTTCAGCTCCACAACCCTGCTTTCATAGTCTTCTCAAACAGTAATAGAAACCAAATACAACCTTAGTGAGACCCAAACAACTTAATAGTCGTGAGCCCCAAAAGGCAGCATCTACAGTATTGCAAATTTGCAATCGGGAGAATTGCAATTAAGGGATAGTAGGTTAAGAGCTATGCACAAAAAAAAAAAAAAAAAAAAAAAAAAAAAACAGGGGTGATAAATTTAAGAGAGCATTGCAGCTTAGTAATTCCTGGTTTTGGAAATTTGCACTTGACAGTGACTCAAATTTATTGAGACCTAAACACAGGTTGTCAAGGAGTCACAAAGTAAGTGACGAATTTCAGTTTGTTTATGACAGCGAAAATTATTGGAGTTCTAAAATGAAGACACCATTGAAGTACAAAGAGCTTTGAGAGTTTGTCGAGACCACGTGTGCAGAACCCAAAACAAAACAGGTGGGAGAATTTATATGCCATTGCAGGAGAATTGCATGCAAAAACTTGCGTTGTTTTTCATCTGATAGGGCAGAGGATGGGGGTATATAGACAACCCCTCACATGTTTTGGAGCTTAAATGATCACTAACGTAATTGCTCACCCGTAAAGAGTTTGGTGGTCTTGCAATTTAGTTAAGCTAAAAAACAGGTCAAACCACAATAAAATGGAGGCCATCACGAAAGTGGCAGTACAAGTTCGTTCCTGAGTAAGAGATTCACTCATATGTATAACTAGGAAACAATGCAGCAGCAGTTCATACTTCATACCTGTGCTTGACGAGTCCTGTCCCGGCTCTGATCAGAAATGGCACCCCATCCCATCGTGCATTATTAATGTACAAAGCAGCCGCAAAGAATGTGGGGGTCAGTGATGTCACAGCAACATTAATTTTGTCTTTGGACCCAGCCTTGTATTGACCGAGAATGATATCAGTAGGTTCCAGCTTACCAATTGACCTTAAAACCTTGACCTGCAAATAAGCTGAAGTTCTAAACATTCTATCGATAATGCTTCAAAGTACTGCTTGTAAGAATATCCTTTTTTTTATCAAAATTATACACACCTTCTCATTTCGTATATCTTCTCCATCAAGACTGATAGGGGGTTCCATGGCAAGAAGTGCAATTGTTTGAAGTATATGACTATGAACCATATCTCGGATGACTCCGTAATTTTCAAAATAACTGTAACCAAAGTCAATAGCAAAAGCTATTATAGGATATGACATAGCAGCAATGACCAAAGACTAATCATGATACAAACCATGCAAGTCAATTCCCAACCCATTAGGTGGGTTCGGCCACATGCAAAGCTCACAGAAAATATAAAGCTAGCTACCAAATACCTAGTATGACCATCCCCTGATGAGGTGGATATAGACTGCATGGCTAAGTTGCAAACACCAAAGATTTTAAATTAAGAAGAAAGGATTTATTTTGCCTTGATTGACTCTGCAAGTTCAGTTCCTCAGATAAAATAACCTGAATGAAAGTGCTCAGCAAGTCAGAAAAGTTGACTAACGCAATTTTAAGTGCACAAAAATGCTCAGAAACAGAGAAGAAGATACCTGCACGTTCCGTACATATTTGCGGCTCCATAAAGGTTCAAAGACTAAATTAGAGAATCTCAATACAGTAAGGTTTTCTATAAGATTCCTCCCCAGCAGATGATCTATCCTGCAAAAAACACTTTACTTGGAACCTGAGAACTAGTACTTTGACATTGTTTACATGTAGGCATAAAGCAAGACTTAATTGTCTCAAAAGTTTACCTGTATATTTGACTTTCCTCAAACTTTGAGAGAAGAGATCGTGTCAACATATTAGAGGACAGTGCATCAAAGCCGAAAGGCTTTTCAATTATTATACGGTTCCATCCTTTTCTAGTTTGTGCCTTATCAGCAATGCATGATGCAACATCTAAGACTGCTTCTTCGGGAACCGAGAGGTAAAATATCCGGTTTGCCTGCTGGTTGCTCTGGAAGGAACAGCTTACGCAATTTTATGTTCAAAACAATTTCTGAGTTTCATGATTCAGCAAAAGACAACCTTCCCTATCTGACTACTTTTTCTATGGAAGGGGAATGTTCAAATTAAGATTCTTAAAAACAATTGGGAAGCAAGCTTTACTTCTATTTTCTCCATCCTCGCATTGAGCTTCAGAATACCTTCTTGATTGTCATATCCCCCATCAACACAGTAAGTTCTGCTAAGAAAGGAGCCTATTTTGCTCTGACAATTCTCCCTGCACAATAATACATGGAAACCGGGTAATACATGCAGCTGCAGCGAGCTGATTGACACTGGGAAAACAAAGGAGACAAGGAAAAAAAAAGCAGAAAATACCATGCTCCTAGGTCATGTATACTAAATCTATTTCTTACACACTATTACCCACCAAAAGAGGAAGAGGACAGCTGGCTTCTTAAGAGAAAAAACAGATACTATTATTTTACTTGCTAGTGAGCCCGGTAGGTCCACTGATAAAGATGAGAAATTCCTAACAGAACATGATATGATGAACTTCTCTCAAAACAAGCAATTTCACAGAAACGAAATGTCACCAAAAATACTTGGAACTTTATAACGTCAACAAGATCTTATTTCAAGTTGTTTCTTGGAGTTTCTATGTTTTCAACAAGGAGGAAAGTGGTGAAACTCTCTTCCTTGCACTATCCAGAGATAGGATCCTACACCTCACAATGCTGGAAGTTCCAGAAAGCATTAGGAGCAAGTCACTCTTTTAACTACTATATCCCACATAGAATGAATGCTTTTATACAGATATCCATATAAATACAGAGCTATCTATCTTTATAAATTGACTGAAGTAAATTAGAGATTTGTAAGCTAAAAGTATTAAGCTACTGGCAAAAAGAAACATAACAAAAAGCCATACTGGTGATCAACACGGCATGTCAAAGTCGATTCTATTAGCGATCTCAAGTCTCCATCTGTCAGATTTTTCCTTGAATATCCAAAGATTCCAACATTCTGCAAAAAGCCGAAAGAACGGCTGAGAGATGAGATCTTTCATTTGGTAAGGAAGAGCATCCAGGAGATTTAGAACTCTACAATGATATTAGTTTAAACAACACTGTGCCAAAAGCTTCAAATTTCATTAATCAAAAAATAAGGACCTCATCTCCTCAACTAATGTCACAAAAAATATACAAGAAATAAGAAAGGTTCAGAAAAAATAAGGAAAATTTAAAATTGAGAAAAAATACACAACATTCAGAAAATATAGACAAATCCAAGAAAATTTTGCTATCAAAATAACGTGATTAAATAAGAAGAAGAAGAAAATTTCAGAAAAAGATCAGGAAAGTTAAGAAAAAATAAGATGAAAAGATAAATAAAAATAAGGTAAAGAGAATAGACTCCAAGGAATCCCTACTAATCCTTCTCAGTTCTCCCACTCATATCTCCCAACATTAGTCCCCCTCCCCCGTCGAATTCCCTCTGACTATATTCATAATAAGAAGCATTCTTGTAACCGAGTCCTTACAAACACTTCTAAACACCTATAACTTCTTCCTCTTTTCTACAGTGAGTAAACGAGTTTATGTCTATGTGAATGACTAAGGAAGAACTGAAATATCAACTTAATAACAAAATAAAACTAACATATAAAGTAGTCCCTCCTCTCCAAAAACTTTTAAACAACACACTGACGCACAACTCAGAGATGGGGCATTGATTTTGCCTTAACATAACTTCAAGCTGCTTCGCTAACGGGAACTGAGGCTCTCTATTCCCTGTGGCAGCACATATGCCATTGACCTGGCATAACTTAACTATAATTTCCTTTGACAACAAGAGATGAGACTCGTTTTCCCCAGAAATAGCTCTGACTACTCATTGTCATTCATACGAAGTACGACCAAACAATGAGGTCAATCTATTCAAAATTGTGCACTGCTTTCATGTTTAACTGACTTGTACAACACAGCATCATTATAGGATACTAAAGATAATACAAACTGCACTAAAGACCAAATGAACATATAAAAGGCGCCACCTCAGGTAAAAATCCACTGTAATACACAGCAAATAATGCTGGGAAGATTTTTCTTCTGGCGAGGTCACCAGTTGCTCCTATAATTGCAATACAAAGTGATGGTGACTCAGCCGCTTCAGCATCCAAACTGAACGAATGTTTGTGTATCAAGTCTGAAGATCCATAGGAAGGAGCTTTTGGAGAAGCTCCAAACAAGACATTACTGATAGAACTTCCCTCAGGGGGTGAAACATTTCTACTTGTTTCCTCCCGCACATCTGCAAGTATTGTCATTACAATTACTATATAGCTGATGCGTCATTCAAACATGATATGACAATTTGTTTCTATAAATTGCAAAAGGACGAGGCAATACCAACTTTAGAAACAACTACTAATTCTTTTCAGGAACTGTTCGCTGTTTTTATCACTATCCTCCTTTTCTGAATTCTACTAACCTAGTTTACTTGTTCACCTTGGAGCTGACATGTATACAGGGTATGTGAATACAACATAATATTAGACTCAACCAACCTTTTCCACTTGACTCATCCTTAAGCTGATCTTCACAAGACATTATCCCAGAAGGATCAGCCCAATGACCGCTTTCATGAATATTTGATGATTTAAACTTGTTTTCTTGTCCATACTTTATGTTAGACAATTCACTGTTGGGGTTCTTGAAAAAACAAAGCTTTGAACCACGGGAATTGTGACAAAAACTGCCAGCATGCCCATATAAAACAAGATGACTTGCTGCTCGCGAGGGTAAAATATCTCCAGCCTGCTGAAAATGGAAACACAAACATTTAAGAGTTTCAGTTTATTCCAAAAAAACAATTTTACAAGGGTGCTAAGTCTTAACATGGCACAGACTAGAGAACACATGAACAAGCATATGCAGAAGATGCATGCACGCATGACTACATGAGTATAAGTGCATTTGAACAATTTTGGAACAACAAGTACATAGGGGCCTCATTATGCTTAGAAACGGAAGATTCACTTGTGTAACCTCATGGAGCACATAGCTAAGCTCAGACAAGGTAAGATCAGTTCCATTGACTTTCTAATGCATTCTACTTCCCCTGTTTCTACAAAACAGCCCCTACAGCCTCCGGGAATTAAGGATGAATAGTGTAAATATATAGGAAGCGTCTGCACAAGAACACATAATGGCACTTACAATAAACTTTTAAGAGTCAAAGATCAAGAGTTATAGGAACCACTTTACCATAAGAAGGGCAGGATATAGGAACCAGTTTACCAGACAATGAACTGCAATTACGCCAATCAGGCCACTGAACTACTATCTATGATTAGATTATAACAGAGCCCTTCTCAATATAAAGGACATCTAAAGTACAACCTATTCAAAGTCCAAACCTGCATTAGGTTCCTCTTGTCTTACGGCATGTTTGATTCATTAAGATAATAGTAAAGGAAAATGGAGATAAAAGAAAGGAAGAGAAAGAAAAGGAAGGCAAGTAGTGTTTCCATTGCTTAGTTTACTTGAGAGGAATTGAAGGGAGTCATGTTTTATTGTATTTGGTTAGCTAACTATAAAGGTATTGGAAGGATATGAGGAGAAATTATATTAAGTTTCTTTTCGTCCAATTTCTACCTATTTAGGAAGAGAGAATAATGAGTCAGGCCAAAGTGTATTATAAAGTCATCCTTTCCTGTCATTTTTTTTCAGTTTTTTCCCAATTCCCACACTTGTTAATACCAAATATGGAAAAGTGACTATTTTCCTATTACTTCCTTGCACCCAATTCCTTCCTACCAAACAAGTAGTGAATGCACATTCTTATAAAAGATGGTGTATAACTGTATACAATAAGACAGTAACAGTCAGGCCAAAGTGTATTATAAAGTCATCCTCGAGTTGTGTAGAAAAGTAACTCCACTGTCCTCAAGAGTCACTCCAAAGGCGCAAAGCATGTTAAAAACTGTAGGAGCAGCCCTTATGCAGTTGTGTTACTGTACAAGGCCATCTAATGCCAGACACGCTCTTAACCTTGATCATTAGAACTCAATATATGGACTTTCCCAATCAAAAAATTGGGGGTATGGCAAAGGAAGACAAAAAACCTTTAGTTTGAAACCGCTCCTAAATTTCTTTCCAAGCCAAGGCAATACCCCCAATCCCATCACAGGCGAAGCACATGCCCTAATTATGACTTATGAACAAGATACATTCTAGCCAAACTCTACTGCTTGAACTGAAAGTGCAACAACAAGTTCGGGAACTGATTTACGAAGTCAATTCCATCAACCTTGAGCTTGAGATTCATAGGGCATTAGCTAAAGAACAAACAATCTCCAAAAGCATCAACTTTTACAATACTCCAAGCCTTCTTTAGGCCTTGTTCTTGTCACATAAATTCCAGCTCCTTCCAGTAATTGGTTATCTTTTTTACAGTTCCTTCGAGTAAGTTTCATTTCCTTCCAGTTCAGACCTCTCAATCCATCCCTCTTCTTTAATTTCTCCTAACGAGAGATTGCAATACAATAATAACAGCTTTAACTTTCATCATACATCCAAAATCATACACAAGCTCAAAAAACCACTAAAGCTTCAGCCTTTACCACCTAATAACCTTGAAAACGTCACAAACCAACAAGAAACACTTGTTGCATCAATTAAATTCATGATCATGATCAACAATTCAACATTCAAAACATACTCATATAACATGATCAGACAACTACCCATCAAAGACTATAAGCTAACAAATGAGACACAAAGTATTAAACTTTAACCAAGATATATATAAAAAAAAAAAAAAAAAGTTAACTCAATTCCCACATACAGAAATTCAAGTTCTTGCAAAATAAACAAGTTCATGCAGAAAAGAACTAACCAGAGAGGTTGTGCAAGTGATCAAAGGTTGAGTTGGACAAAACATTGGAAATGGCATGTGGGTTTTGTGGGTATTAGGCCAAAGTGCTCAACTTTGCAAAATCTTGATGAAAAATGATGAAGATTGGTATCAAATTTGGAATAATTCATCACTCACACAGGAGACAGTGGCAAGAACACAGTGCTCGACAAGTGTAACTAAACCGTGAGCTTCTGTCTACTGTGTCACTAACAAAATAACCCCCCAATTTTGACCAGAACTTATTGCGTACACATGAGAGACGTATTCTCAAATATACTTTTATATATATACCTTTGTGTATTTTTTGTGTACATTTGATAAGTTTTTATGTACCACAATAAAAATATTGTATAATTCTAATTTATTAAAAGTACACAAAAAAATATACAGGGTCTATAACATATACCTAGAGGAGAGTATGTACTCTCAGGTGTACCTAATAATTTGCTAATTTTGACTAACTAAAAATACTCTGTAGTCAAATAAGTTGACTGAAATGACTTATCAAACATGCTCCATGAAAAGGTAACCGAAAACTTTTTAAATGATTGGAATTTTTTTTTTTTTTCAAATAACCCAAGTAGCTTATTTTTTTAGTCAACTTAAATGTGTTTCAGTTTGTGTTACCAAACAACCTTAAAATTTAAAGTGACTAAAATTTTGATTAAATAAGGTGACTGAAATGACTTACGAAATACACCCATAGTTCGGAGACTATCTATTTCTAAATTTTATTGCAATCTTGTGAAAAGTATTATCTCTATTCTCAACAATCTCTTTTATTTTGTGCTTGTATGGAAGTCTAGTTTGATACGTAGTGATAGACTAATAATCGAATACAAGACCTTTTGCTTGAAAGACGGGATTTAGCTCCTTTTTTGTTATCTCACGATTCCTCACATAAAGGTTTCTTCTAAAGAAGTGATGAATTATGGCCTTGTAGTTTATACTCTATGGGCATGTATTTTTGACAAATTCTTTATCTCATTTTCAACAAGTAAGAAAAAGTTCAAAATTATTCAACAAAGTTTAGAAAGTTTATAAAATTTAAGGAGATCACATAAGATAAGAAATAAACTTTGAAATACACATGTGTTTTATATTTTGATAATTTTTAAAGTTTACAAAAATCAGACGAGAGAATAGAATGACAAACAACTGCAAATATTTGATTTTGAAAGCCAAACCACATGACAAACGTCAAACGACGTGCACCGGAAATGCTAAATCTATACGAGGTTTCTGGAATTCTTAAAACTTGCGAAGTAGATAAGCTTGAACGTAACAACGCCAATGAATTCAATACTTTTCAGTTTTCACATATAACTAATTCCAAATTGTCCATTGTTCTGTAATTTAAGTGTATATGCCATGATGATTATTTATTCGCCTCCTTTTCAAGATTCATGTATGTTGCCAACTTGCCAATATTGGTGTAAAGACAAATAGACAATCATGGGTTCTGATGATGTGTGTGTAAAATATTCGGACGCGCCGCGTAAACTTCTTGCATGAATAATTGAATATCGAATATGGACAGCTCACGAGGTACTCGAGCTCGGTCAATACTCGATTCGAGCTCGAACTCGACTCGAGTTTCTAACGAGCTTGCTCGAGTAGGCCGAAGCTCGACTCGAAAAGCTCGTGACACTCTCGAATGTTGAAAAAAATATATAAAATAGTATCTATATTATACAAAATAGTATCTACTTTGTCCTAATTTTCTCTTTTACATAAATATATGATAGATGTGAAGATTTCAAAATATACATATGCTTTTATGAACGAAAAAATATTAAATATTCCATTTAAGTAAACAAAAATCTAAATAGCAACGAAAAATCTTGAGCCCAAATTGAGATCCACTCGAGCTCGAACTCGACTCAAGCTCGAGAAATAAATCTCACGAGCTCGAGTCGAGCTTCACTTTTCCAAACTCGCAAAGCTTACGAGCCTACTCGAGCTCGACTTTTGGTTTCGCGAGTCGAGTCGAGTTCTCGACTCGGCTCATTTACACCCCTATGCATGGGTGTTGTATAGTGGACTATTGGGTGCATCATACGATCAACTAGTATAATGTAACTTGCGCCAGTCTTTTTATAATTCTATTGTCCATCCAAACAAAAGGTGGAGGAAAAGCTAATGCTAAGCCCATTGTATTAACTATTAAGTGATTGATATATCATGTTTTTTGTTTATACTCAAATATTGTCGAAAAATGAAAATAAAGAGTGATATATCATGTAAGTTGCCGTTCATTCTTTAGTAGGAGTAATTATTACGGAGTACTTCGCTCACTTGCAAATGACAATGCGATGTTATATAAACTGTAGCTTATTGGTTTTCAAAAAAGATACACACAAGAAAATATAGCTTATTGAAATTGTCAATTGTCAACTGAGCCGGCTAGTCTAATACTATACGTCTATACTGTACATTAGTAAGCCTTCTGCCCTTCTAGAATTCAGGTTTGTTTTTTTTCCCTTAGGTCACTTATAAGTGAGATGATAGTGGAAATTATTTGGGTTTCAAGTTTCAATCAAACAACTCACATAATTTAACTGATTCCATTTTTCCTTAATTGGTACACAAATTATTAGAAGAGACCGTCTATTTTTTATGCTCCATACAAGCCCAAATTTATTGTAGATTTAAATGCCTTTATTGGACCAAGATGGCTTGATTTACTTTTATAATAAGTGATATGTCCCAAGCTAAGGTTACTGTCCCCCTAAACCCCTCACCCTCTAATAACTTTAAAGTATCATTGGCATTTCCGTGTTTGGGTTCAAGCACCCCACCCAACTCCCCACCTGGAACAAAGTTTGGTTGATATCCTTCACAATATCTATATTAGAGTAATTGAGAAAGTTGGTGTTCGCACTTATGACTTTTAGAATATAAGATGACCACATATAATGAGTGCCAAAAAAGGTATCGAGGGGACCATACTAGTTTTGACACTTCAATTCTCATATATCACTAATTTTTACAAATGAAATGAATAATAAAAAAATCGATGAGCCAACAATCAAATAGAAAAGTTTATAGGGTCTAGATATACCCCTCATTGTAGTAACCCCTACACACAGTATCACTATAGCTAAAGTCACGAACTCAAAATATATGTCTTTGATTGATTGTTGAAGTTCATGAAAAGTCATACGAGAACACTCACTAAAGCTAGATATTCATAAAACCATTAAGAACCATCATATTTTTTTTCAAAGGAAGTTAGAGTAGCACATAAACATACAAATTTCAAACTTTATTAGCAAAAAAAGTGACCTACTCACCCAGAAAGAGCAATCGGTAAATGCAACTAATCAACCTTTTCTGTCTTAAACGATTGACAATCATGTGACTCTTGGAATGCAAAACTTTTTACTACTACAAAAATGTGATGGCTAGGTTGTTATATATACTGAACCATCCTTAGATCAGGCACTACACAATCATCATGTGACTACGAGTCAATGACCTACATCGACCCCTCATTGGATCAACCCATGTACACAACCATTACTACAACTAAAGTCACGAACTAGAAATTGATGTGACCCCTCTTTGGATCAACCCATATACACAAGTTCACAACATTCATGTACTGTCTAGCCTAGACCAACACCAACCCCCTTCTTAGATCAACCCCCTGCACACAACAACTATTAATATAACTAAAGTCACAAACTAGAAATCGATGATTGATTGAAGTTTATAAAAAATCACCCGACAACACTCATTAAATCCAAACATACATGAAACATTAAGAACCACTATTTTTCAAAGGGAGCTAGAGTAACCCTAAAACATACAAATTTCAAACCTTACTAAACCCCCTTCTTAGATCAACCCCCTGCACACAACAACTATTAATATAACTAAAGTTACAAACTAGAAATCGATGATTGATTGAAGTTTATAAAGAATCACCCGACAACACTCATTAAATCCAAACATACATGAAACACTAAGAACCACTATTTTTCAAAGGGAGCTAGAGTAACCCTAAAATATAAAAAATTTCAAACCTTACTAATTAATTTAAGAGACATAAACACCAATAAGAGCAAATGCCATATGCAACTAATCAATTGTTTTCATGTATTAAATAAATGACAATTATGTGACTCTTGGAATGCAAGAATTATCTACTGCTACATCATGTGATGGCTAGGATATGTGATCTCTAATTCTATACTGGCCCTTCCTTGGATCAACCACTACGCACAACCATCATGTGATGGCGAGTTATGACCTACACGACCCTTCTTTGTTTCACCCCCTACATACAACCATCATTATAGCTTAAGTGACGAACTCAAAACAGATGTTTTTGATTTATTGAACTTTATGAAGAATCATCCAAACACTGTTATTATAGCAAAACATACAACTATAAAACCATTAAAAGCCACCTTTTTCAAAGGGAGCTACAGTACCGCTTAAACATACAAAATTCAAATCTTACTAGCTAAAAAATTAAGAGACATACTCACCAACAATAGCATATGTAAGATGCAATTAACCAACCTTTTTCCATGTCTTAAATGAATGACAATCATGTGACTCTAAAAATGCAAGAACTCTTTACTTCTACAAAAATGTGATGGCTAGGATGTGATCTATACTTACTCCTCCTTGGATCAACCACTCTACACACCATCATGTGATGTTGAGTTTATAACTCACACCAACCCTTTTTTAAATCAGCCCCTCTACATACAACCATCACTAAAGCCAAAGTGGCAAAATTAAAAGGAATGTTTCATGTTCGTTATTGATTGAAGTTTATGAAAAATCATTTCAAAATACTAATCAAAGCAAGACATTTAAGAAACCATTAAGAACCATATTTTTTTTCTCAGAGAAAGTTTGAGTAACACTAAACATACAAACTTCAAACCTTACCAATTTAATTACTACTAGACATGAACACCAACAAGAGCATATGTAAGATGCAACTA
Organism: Corrigiola litoralis; assembly: GCA_901111285.1. Classification (NCBI taxonomy): domain Eukaryota; kingdom Viridiplantae; phylum Streptophyta; class Magnoliopsida; order Caryophyllales; family Caryophyllaceae; genus Corrigiola; species Corrigiola litoralis. The sequence goes on from CAAKMY010036184.1 coordinate 50,755, forward strand.
ATCAACCATTTCCATGTCTCAAACAAATGACAATCATGTGACTCTTTCAATGCAAGAACTCTTGACTACAACTACAAAAATGTGAAAGGCATTAGAATCAGTAAAACAAAAATGACCCATTAATAGTTGTTATCCATACAAAAACTTGCATGAATAAATTGTGACTTTTCTAGTCTAGCTAGGGGGCATTGAAAGTGACCTACCACCACTACTCTTTCCCACCATCATAAAACAACCAATCACCCACGTTTCCTACTTACATTAATCACATCATATAATTATAACATATCATATCATATCATATAAATGATATAACCAATTTTATTTCATTTGGAATCTTATCATCATCTAATTATTATCACCATTTTAATTAAAAATTTTGGTAACTAGATAAGACTGGTGGTTGTCTCATTTTATATCATACTACTATATAATTGCCATTTTGCCCCTTCATTATTATTGATGCTATAAACAGGTGGGACTATTCAAAGTTGTTTAGTTTGATCTCTTTCTTCAAAGTTGAACTCTTTTTGCAGGTCTGGTTTCTGGGTTTTGATCCTTTTTGATAAAAACTTTATATTTGGTGTTTTTTTTTAAGTTTCATTATGTAAGACTTTAATTTCCTAATTTGAGGTTTTGGGTTTTGGATAAGTGGCTTTTTTTTATAGTTATTTCATTGAGTATGTTTCTAATTATGGATAAATATCTAATCTTTGGCATAATTTTTTAGTTTGTTGTATAGTTTCCATATATGGTTATTTCCTTTTTTTTTTGTGTTGTGAAATGATTGTTTAATTTCGTCGATAAAGGTCAGTACAATGATTACCACGTATATGTATGGGGATTCGGACATGTGACGTAATGTTTACAACACCTCAGTCTTTACCACTAGGCGGAGAATTTTTTGGTTGATTGATTGGTTCTGTATTTGTGTGTAGAAAAGACCAGTTCTTTGTAGTTATCTATGAGTTAGTTGCTAACAAGTCATGATTAGTTTGCTTATGAGATAATTATGTGGGTTTGTTTAACAACTTCTGTCACATTTGTTTCACTATGTGTTGAGTTTTTCTTGCGTACGCAAGCTTAGAAAAGTTTTCATACATTTGTACTGAGCCTAGAAAGTGGAGAATATTTGAGCATAGCTAGATTTTCTGTTGTGTGGAGTTTATACTATTAGTTGTATATGCTGACCACTAAGTGAGTATCGTTTTTTAAACTAGTCTTTAGGCTTGAATTGAGTATGTTTGGCTTGTAATTTCTGTGATAACATGCATGTTTTCATATGTCTTTATGATGATCTTAGGATAAGATCACTTTGTTGAGTTGTGCAGACATGTGTTGATGCCTATAGTTGCTGATTTTATAGATCATTCCTAGTGTAAAGAATCGATATTTTCCTTCTATGATGTGTGCTAAAAATATGTGATGTATTTTGATGCAGGCTATTGATTACCCTATCCCATTTTGGCAGTTTAAGATTTGATCAGTAGTATTCCAGTTGTTAGATTATGGGGTCAGAAGGTCCTGCTCCATCACCAGTAACAGTTCATGTGACGGGTTTTAAGAAATTCCATGGAGTTTCTGAGAATCCAACAGAGACTATTGTTAGTAATCTGAAAGATTACATGGAGAAAAAGGGCCTACCCAAAGGGATGGCTTTAGGGAGCTGCAATATTCTCGAGACTGCAGGACATGGGGCGGTCGTTCCCCTTTACCAGACGTTGCAATCTGCCATTAACAAGAAGGATTCAGAATTGCCAAATTCCGGAAAAATTGTCTGGGTAAGTTTCTCTTATTAAATACTGGTTGTCAGATTATTTTAGATTTATGATTACATGTGCTTTGACTTAATAATATAGAGGTTATCAGATGCTTCTAGGTGCATAGAAGCCCTTTGTGGTTCGCCTATTTTCTGCATTACTCATGTATCTGAAAGTGTTAAGAATTGTCATGAAAGTCAATATTCCGAATTTTCAATATATGGTATGTGATAGATGCTGTTAAGTTGTACTTTCTTATTGAGATGATTTGTTCATCTAGAACTTGTACCTTTGATGCTGCTTTGATTTCTCAATTCGTCTAACAGGCGGTTTTATCCTGTGTTCTTTTTGTCTGCCTGTGTGATAAGTTGCAAATGCTCAGCCTTTCCGAGGATTTGTAAATGTTTTAAGCTGTTGTCCAAACAGTGGATGCACATGTGTATATGGTGTTAGTCATCAAATATAATTCAAAAATAAGTGGTGGGAGTTCCCCAGGACTCCAGAACTTCTCTGAGTCTGTGATTATTGGGTAATGCCACCGAAGCAGGATGTCATGAGGTTTTATCTTTGGGGGGAGGGGCAGTAACAATTGATCTTCCGTGAGTTTTACCCTCACTTTGCTGACCCTTGGATTCTGTAAGTTATTATCTGTATGAGATTGGCAATGAGATTTATTAGTATGAACTATGAAGAGTTGTAGAGTTACAGGCTTAATGATTGCCTTGTAAAATGTTATGTAGTGCAGTAATTCCTGTTTGTGATTTAAATTTCAGGTAAATTCTGTTAATCTTAATGTGTTGTTTGGTGTCCTTAATGGAACTCAAAACTGCAGATGATTTTTCTGTTTGCTTTTATCAGTATATATTGGAGGTTTGGCCATGCGATTAGACTGCATTGCTGACTCTAGAATGAATGTAAACCAAATTGTAGTATGCTCAGTGCATATTCTCTGATATAAAAGTGTATTGCTCCTACTTATCATGTTGAGCTTGATCCTCATAGGAACTGAGCTTTTATTCTAAAATCTTAGTTTATCGTAAATCCTTGGTTATGCTTCCCAGCCTTATTTCTTAAAAGAGGTTCTATGGACCAACTCACATTCTTATCTTTTGAATTTTTCTGCAGTTGCATTTTGGAGTTAACAGTGGTGCTACAAGATTTGCCATTGAGCATCAAGCTTACAATGAAGCCACTTTCCGTTGCCCTGATCAGATGGGATGGAAGCCGCAGGTTATTTGGATTTTTTATTGATAATACTCTTTTAAATTTGTTCTGACTTACTATATATCGGTACCTAATCTTTATCTTAACCACATTCAGAAAGTTCATATCATTCCCACGGATGGAGAGATCTCTAGAACAAGAAAGGTAGGCCCTTTCTGCATTTTTCTTTACTACATCCACAAAACTGCAGTACCAATTATATGACCTTGCCTTTAGTACAAGGAACTAAATGACGATGAAAACTTTTGAATGTGCGTCACTTCTCCCCCCTCCCCCCCCCC
>CAAKMY010036185.1:2619-26222 GCA_901111285.1 Corrigiola litoralis
TTGTATTTGTGTTGTAGATGGAAGAGTCTAGTATCCTGATTGGCTTGTTTAATAATAGGCTTATTTGTTTGTTCTTGTGCTTTTGTAGAATTAAATCCTACACAACAAGTTGCGATCCGTTGTCTGTTGCTTATTTGGTTAAAGGATTGAAAGATGCTCAAAAGCAGAGTGTTTGTGAAGTTGGTTTTGGTGGTTTATTGTCTTTGAAACTCTCCAAGTTACCCTTAGGAATTGTTCCCTGGTTGGTTGAAAATTTTGATAGTAAGAGTCTTTTGCAGCATGTGTATGAGGACAAGTATTATGTCACGATTGCTGATGTAGTTGACATTCTTGGTCTGCCGTATGATACGGGTAATAAGGTGCTAGAAATTACACATGCTGGTAAGGGTAATCCTACTGATGAGCCTTTGAGGTCGAAATGGAGGAGCCTGTTTGGTTTATCTAGCGGTGATATCAAGCTTGATCTGTTGGAATTGAGGATGAAAGAATTAACAGATGGAGGGGATGAGTTTAAACGACTATTTGTTATGTATGTTGTGTGTTTTTTTCTTGCACCCATGAGATTACCGGTTGTTAATTTGCAATTAGTCAGCTGTTTAGAGGATGTCTCCCAGATTAAAAACCTTGATTGGTCTAGTTATGTCCTAGAAAAGCTTTGTAAGTCCATTACAAAGTACAAGGAATCTAGCATTGAATGTGTGAGTGGTTGTGTATTGGTGCTGCTCATTTCATATCTGCATCGGATGCCTATTAAAGGTTTGTATGAACCTTCGGCTTTACCTCTGATTCAGCATTGGACTGATGCTTATTTGAATGAGAGAGTGGATCGTGAAAAGCATGCTGGCTTTGGTAATGGCATTTTAGACCATAGATCATATCCTGTTACACAGAGGAAGTGTAAAGTGTCCCCACATGTTTCTACCAGTGCCATTCCTACCTCTCCTTTTGCTACTGTCTCCAATGCTCATGCGTCGACATTAAGCCTTGTTAGGGATGTTGAGGTTGTGACTTTGGAACATTTGAAGAGAATGTATATGCTTAAGGTGAAAGAGAAGGGCGTTGGATCTGATGCAAGTTATATTTCTGCCAAGGCTGAGCAGTTTTTCAGTGACCAAATTTTCAGGGCAAAAGTTAAAGATTTGGTTCACATTTTCTCTGCTGGAGTTGATGTTGCCTTTGAAGCTAATATTATGGCGCATAGTCGTCCTGTTGAAGGACAAGGGTGTGCTGATGAAGATATATTCCAAGAGGCCAGAGACCAATTTGGTTCAAGAACTTCGGATATTGTGTCTGATATCGACAAGCAGGCAGGTGAGGCTGCTGACACTTCTTCTTCTAAGCTGCATAATGCCACTGAGTCAGACATGATTGCTAGTCCCAGCAAAGAGCACAAGGAGGCTGATGTGGACATCCCTTCCTCTCCCGTCGAGAAACAAGAAAAGCAGCCTCGTGTTATCGATCCCTCGCCTACTGTAGAACAAGTTCAAGCCATGGTCGATTCATTTTTTGAGCCTGATCAGACTGAATCAACTTCTTCGCCTGTTGTAAAGAAAGTCAGGGGTGATGGATGGGGATGTACCCTCGATCGTGGGGCTCAAGGAGGTTTTTTTTCCCTTCCGCTCAGAGTTTTTGAAGGTGAATGAAATGTTCTTTGATATGCCGCTGTTGAGGAAGCAGGTGTGCGATTATTGTTTCTTTGAGAACCGTGTGACTGACATGAGGTGATGAATTCTTTATTTTCCTTCTCTTTTATGCTTTTAAGTTGAAAATTGATGCTTTTAAGTTAAAAGTTGTAGGTTTTAGTATGACTTTTTTTACCCTATTTATTGTCACTTTTATCTTAACAATTCTGATTTCTAACTAGTTTTTTTATTTTATTTTTTTTTTTTGTTTTTCCAGTGAACAACTTGTTTTCTTCACTCCAGCTCATGTCTTATTGAAGTCGGACATCCTCTCTTTAGTTGGTGGTCACAACATAAACAAGAGTGTTTGTGAATGTTATTCTGTTCTGCTCAACTCCTTGGAGCAAGATAGCGGCGACATATTGCGCAAGTTCTACTTTGGGTTTGATCACTCGGTAGTTTTAGTGTTTGTTTATTTTTTGTTCAATTTTTTTTTTGAGCATCATTCTATTTCAAATCTCTTTTGATTTTGCTGACACATTTACTTGATGGTAGGGAATTCTGGAGGATCTTCAGGTTGAGGGCAATACGCCTGACCTCATTAACAAGCTTCACGAGGCTTTTGACACGTGGATTCTTAGGAATAGCGATCATTGGGACATTAATAAAATTGATATGGTGTGTTTTTGCGATTTTTTGTCTATCTACATTCTTTTAATTTTTCAGTTAATGCATTCTTATTTTGTTTTATCTCCTTTTGTTTTGCAGTTGTTTATACCACTTTTAGTCAATGATCATTACAGTTGTGTTGTGATCAACATGGACTTAAATATGGTGCAATATTTGGACAATAAGCACCTTGAAGCTGAAGATCTTTGTTTCTATTTGACCATTTGCAGAATATTGGTAATATGTATCCCAACTTTTTCTGCCATTTTGATTTTTAATCTTAGTGTCCCACTTTTCCTTGCCTCCTTAGCTAGTAAATCTGCTACACCATTATTCAGCGTCCTCAAATGTATTTTATTTTGCTTTTTTTACTTTGATAGACTGATAACGTGTCATCTTTTTTATTGAAAGCGTGATGAGATGGCGTCTTATTATTCTAAGAGGAATCATCATAAGGTTGTGGAGATGAAGAAATATACTTTTGAGCAAGAGAATTTCATGTGGGTAGGCTGTGCAGACGCAAGTGAGGACTCTGGCCTTTTCTTAATGCTTCACATGATGATGTTCAAAGGTTTTCAATTTGCATTAAATCTGGATAAGGTATTTTCGGTTTAATACTTGGTGGATTTATATCGTTTTTGCATAATTGAGTTCTTTATTTTGCTATGGTGTGTGTTTCTATCTGTGCAGGTCTCAGTAAGGAATTTTTACAGAGCAGATTTCTGTCCTACATTGGTTCTGAGTGATATGAATGCGTCGAGGCCTCAAGTTCTGAGTGATGTTGAATCTGTTGCTGCTAGTACAGCTCAAGGGAATGCCAAAGCTGTTGGAAAACCGAAAGCAAAGAAGGAGCCTAAAGCAAAAACGGAGCCTAAAGCAAAAGAAGCAAAGAAAGTAGTTGTGGGTACTAGGAAGTCGAGTAGGGCTCAAAAGAAATGATTCCGCACCTGTTGTGTATGGTTACATTGTGAAATGTAATGTTGATATTTTTAGGTTCATCTTTAGGTGGGTTATTTTGTAATGGATATATGTGTTCAAACATTTTAATTTCTGTATAAAGGATGGTTATTTCACTGATCTGTGCATTTTTGTGGAAGCCTTTTTGCCTTGTGTTCATTCTTTCTCTTTTAATTCGGTACGATTATATAAAAATGGCCAGTTATAACTTGAAAGTTCTTTATATTAATGTTAATTTTTACTTTGTTTCTGATTAATTATTTAGTCATTTGGATTATGAAACTTTCTTATTAAACTCGACCATGTGTCCTATACATACATCATTACAGAAATTTACTAAAATAGTTTTAACTATAATTTAAAAATTCACAGTTATAACTTGAAAGTTCTTTATATTAATGTAATTTTTTACTTTGTTTCTGCATAATTTGTTGATTGATTTGGATTATGAAACTTTTTTATTGAACTCGACCATGTGTCTATACATCATCACACAGTCATTTTTCATATAATTTTTGGCCTTTCATTTAAATTCATTTTATTACAGAAATTTTTGGGTTTAACTTAAAAATTCACAACTTTTAGTTAATAATTTCAAATGAAAATAGCACTACTATAGTAGTATAACAAACTAAACAAGTCTTATTATCTATAAAGAAATTCAACTATGGTTAGTAATACTTGTAATTTTTGCCAATGATTCAACTTTATTCTTATAATACAAATTTACTAGTAGTTTAACTTAAAAATTCAAAATTTTAAGTTAAGAATTAGAAGCAAAATAGGACTAGTATATAAAGTATAACAAACTAGTTAAACTAGTTTTGAGTTCACAATACATAATCAATGTCATTGATAATCTCTAAGCATTCTCACCCTACTCCCCCCCCCCTCCCCCCACTTATTCCTTTTTTTAGTCTTCAAATTAGGCGTTGGTTTGGAGTGTAAGTTCCAAATTCAGCCTTTTTTGTCTGATGTAGGCGACTGGTTCCTTTTCTCCTTTCATAGTGCCCTCTCTTCCTTGCACCCCTTCCTTTTGTTGTCGACCGTTCAGGATCTAAAACGGCAGGTGCATTTCCGGCATGGTTAGCAGCAGCACTAGTTGTTTCAGCTTCATTTTGCTCTTCACCCTCTGCTGCAGATGATAAGTATGCCTGCACCGCAAGCGAGTCCCTTGCATACCCGTCCTCCAACACTCTCCTTGCTTCCGGTATATTCTCGCATTTCAACACCAAATTATAGAAGTTTCTTGTTATTTCCTGCCGCCAAGGGAGTGTAGGGAGCACTGGTGGTTCCCAATCCTTACTTTGTCCTGCATATAACCTGTCCCAGACTTTAGTTTTCGCATCCTTGGTCCACCTTGTAAATATGTACTTCTCCGGGATACGCATGATCGAGTTCATGTGCATTACCCTCAAACAATGACAACACAACCAACCTTGCTCCTCGAAGTTTTTGCAAGAACATGTCACAGTAATTGAGCTATCTTGCACGTCAACACTGTACTTCACCCTTTCTGGGCTGGACTCGTTTCCCTCATCGTACACTTCATATAGTTTGTTATCCCCAATTTGAAACGTCATCGTACAAATGCTTGCTATACCATAGGAAAACTCCTTCTCGAAATCTCGAAACAGGTTCAATGTGTATACCTCAGCTGCGTGTTTCAGCATGCCAGACATGAGCATGGAAGATTGCGGCATTGAACGTGAACACTGGAATTCCAACTTGCGCTCACTGGACCTCCACCTCGTCACAGTTCTATTGAAAATCTTAAAGAATTGTGTCAAGCTTGTTGTTTTGTTTGCTTGGAACCCTATGGCATTGTTTGTGCTCTCGGTTCTCTGCGAGGACATAATTCCTGCTGAGAAGAAATCCTTACTAAGAGCAGTAGCCCATTTATACCTCAAGGTGTACAACCTTTTGAACCAGTCCTCATCCTCTAAGCCGAACTTTTGCACCATTTCTTTCCAACTATCGTTGAATTCTGTCTCATTCGTACAACCAGTCAAGCACTTTTGGAATGCATCTTTGAATGCCACATTGCTTTTCAAATTACCAAAGTGGTTCGCCACATTTTGTTGGAGGTGCCACACGCATAGGCGGTGTCTCGCAAGCGGGAAAACCTGCAACAACATTACAGATAGTCATAATAACATAAATTATTCAATGTTTTAATTTGAAAAATAACAATTATTACCTAAAATTTCAATGTTTTGAATTTAGTATTGATCAGCAGACATTTAATTGGCATTCTACAAAGCAGATTATCAAATATCTAAAATATTACAACTTATTTTTTAAAAACTGGATGTTTTAAATTTGAAATTGTGATTGCAGGGGAATTGGATTACCTTCTCTATTCCAACCGCAATAGCAGAGTCCTGGTCTGTGAAGATTGTGGTTGGGCATTTATCTCCCATTGACTTCTTGAACACATCTAGCACCCATATAAAAGAATCTATCTTCTCATCCGCAATAAATGCACAAGCAAACATGCTATTTTTCCAGTGGTTGTTTACCCCAACAAAAGGTGCACAGATCAAGTTGTACCTATTGGTTCTATATGTAGTATCAAAAACCAACACATCCCCATACAACTCATAGTCCTCACGCATCATCGAATCTCTCCAGAAAAGGCTAATAAGTTTGTTGTTTTCATCGAGCTTGAACCGAAAGAAGAAGGTTGGATCCTTTTCCGCTTCTTCGTATAATGATTCAATCACTTTCTGTGCATCTCCCCCTTCAATTTGCTTCATCCTAAGTCTGTTGACGTAGTTTAGGTGATCAGTTTTCGTGTGACCTACATGTTCTTCGCCATGAGCCACAGTTTCGTGAAGCATAAAGCTCTCTGTAGGTCCAAGTCCGGCATCCTCCATTACTTCCATTGTTTTCTTCTTTTCTTCAGTGAGTTTTCGCTCTTGGCGGTGCAGAAACTGCCACTCAGGCCTTGTAAGTGGATGGTTGTGTTTAGTTATGTGGTTAACCACTTCAAATAGCCCTGATTCCTTGTTTAACTTAATCCTCATTGATGCAAGGCATCCTGTGCGGGTATGTGGAAATTGCTTTTGTTTTCTCGTCCTCTTTTTATGAGCTTTGCTTGATGGTGAGTACACATCTATTTTCTTAGCTTTAGTTTGCCCCTCACAGCAACAGACCAAATACCTTTCTGTGGCATTAAGTTTTCCACCCCTCTATGTTGACCTCCGCATGCTAAAACCGGTATATCTTGCGTGCCTACGATACAAATCTTCCAGCTCCTCCCAAGTCTTCGCAATATGTCCAGTCAAACAATTCATTAAATCCATAATTTCTGGTTCGGTAAAATCTACTCTTTCACCAGCATCATCTCCTAAACAATGAAAATATAGATCATTGCTATTCACTAAAAGCCAAATCACTCTATCCCCTTCTTGAAAATATACCATTATAAAAACTAGATATTTTAACATAAAATTTGAGCATTATAACTTGAAAATATAACTTGAAAATCATTTTCAGTATCTGCTGCTTAAAAATCATTTTCAGCAGCGGCTACTGAAAATATGACTGATTGTGTATACTTTATAAAAACTAGATATTTTAACATAAAATTTGAGCATTATAACTTGAAAGTATACCTCCAATTCAAAAGAAATCTCCTATTTTGTTTGTCAAACTTATCAGAACACAGATTATAAGCTTGTTCTAGCTGTCTTAACCAGTGTCATATACTTTTTCGTTTATTTTCTTAAAAACTAGATTTTTTAATTTAAAAAATAACTAATATTCGTTTGTATTTCTAACCTGAAACCTCTGTCGCCGAGACAGGTATTGTCATTTCTTCAGTAGCCGCTGCTGCTGTTGGTTCGTATGGTAATGTAGTTGTTTGTACTCCAACATTCGGAACAACTTGAAGGTCAAATTCCTCCATTAATGAGTCCATTATTTAAAATGTAAACATTCCAAAATTCTATGTTATTTCATGATTTTAACTCAAAAAATACGAATTAAAGCTTTAATAAACTTAATCAACACTAAACATAGAGAAATTAACAAGGAAGATCAGTTCTATGTCTTAAATTACCTTTTTTTCCTCCAATTAATAGCTTGGACAAAGATTAAATACTTCAAGATCCAAATCTTCACTTTTGTTTGTGAAATTTTGATGAATTTGCAGAATATCTATCATAAAAGTTACAATTTTTTGATGAGTTTGGTATGATGCGTGTTCGCTGGGTTTTTTTTAGGGTGTGATGGTGATCCACTGTGCGTGTTGCGGGCTTTTTGGTTTTCTTTTTGCGCGGGCTTTTTGGTTTGTTTTGGTTGGGTTAGCGCTGGGTTGGGGCGTGTTGTTTGGTTTGGGCTTCGCACTTGGGCCTGTCTTTTTGTAGCTTACAAAAAGACGGTCCTATAAGAGTGTTGCTAACAAACAAATCATACCCTCGTCATAGCATCACTGCTTCAGCTGGCAAAAGCGAATTGTCCTCTCTCCCTCCCCTGCTTCAGCGAGCGGTACTTTGGCACGGCACTGCACTGCACTGCACTGGTACCGGTACTGAGTACGTATAACTCTAAGACAACTGGTCTTATTGACTACAAAGGTATTTTCGTACGTATTAGTAATATATAATCCTCATCTTTAGCTTGTTTGTGCTATGGTGAAAGTGTGTAACTCTCCATAATTTCAAGCTTAACTTTTCCCTCTTCCATAGTAGTACTATTTTGTGCTCGAAATACCTCACCATTCACCTGCAGTTGAAAAGCCAATATATCATATCATCATACCATTCCATGTTTCATTCGTTTTTTTTTTCCATTTTTCTAAAGTAGGCCAGTAGGGGGTGTTTTTAGCCATGCTCTACATCTTTTGCATTACACGGATCATGACTATCATCAACTTGTTTTTTAACTTTTGGCTATTAGGATTTGGGATATAGCCGTTTGTACCATAAGTACCATATGTCGATTACTCTACTTTCGAAGTCAGTCGAATTCTGTCTAACTTACATGGTTTAATATATTTCACCTCATTTTTATAATAAGCTAGAATAGGTCAATTACCAATCAGGGTTCCATTAGCTAGCAATCCTTGTTCCTAACTTCTAATTTTCTTTGCTTAGTGGGTACTTAATGATGTGTGGTCCACAAGATGTGAAGATTATCAATATTAGTACACTTTCTATGAAAATTGCGTGTTAGCATAATTTCATTCGGGTACGGTATGGGTATTAGAATTTGGAAAAGTCTTGGGACAGAATTTTTTTTTTTTTTTTTTTTCATGGAGGTAGAGGGAGTTATGTTGGACAAATAAAGGATATAATCATATAAACTCTAACTTTACTCAGACTTACATGAAATTTTAGTCTATTTAGCTTGCACGGAACCACCGACCTCGTCCACTTATCCTAAATGGCGACAAATTTTTCTATAAATATGCTAAAATGTTAGTCCTATGATTTTTCTTTCTATCTTTCATTTTTCTCCTTTTAAGTGGTGGTGTGAGCAGTGTGGTGGAGGTGGGCAGCTGCTGTTTTGTGGAGTTTTAGGTCAACGTTATTGTTCATAAAGTCTTAAAGTTTGAATCATGGTATCATAGATTTTTCTAGCACGACTTGTTGAATTGAATGATTCCGCTGGATTCCCTCAAAGTATTACTAAATGATACTATTTCATTCAGGAATCTGGCCTTCAATTTCTGGCATCTTTTGTTAGTACTTTGGCTCTCCATTATTCATGAACATTATGATAGATGGTGGTCCATGTGGAGAAGTCCTTGATTACCCTATGTGCTTTTAAAGTTGATAATAATGAGATACGTATCCACTTATCGTCACGATCCCTCACATCAAAGTAACCTCCATCATAGAATATCAGAATAAGGATGTCTATAAAGACCGATGAACTCCAGTACAATCAATGGGGAGGAAAGATTAGGAATTGCGGACCTGCGAGGCTGCAACTAACTACAGCCAGCATAGTCTTAATCACTGGAGTAGATCTCATTGGCCATATTTTGTAGCTGTGCTTAACTTAGTGTACCTTGTGGGTCCTGCTCTGCTGCTATCACTATATATTCTAACTTCTCACTACTGTTCATATAGAGTATGGAGTGTGAAATCAAGTAGAGTCGGGTGATGATTACGTTTGCCTTTTAGTGTTAGCCACTATTTTAGAATTTTATGTTCACGTGCAGTTTTTTTCTTCTCATGCCAATTGCCAACTTTTGATACCTGATCGCTGAACCATATAGGTCAATACTTTTCTGAATCTATCTCGAGTATGACAATTCTGTTTATGACTTAGAATTCATATACTCTTTTACCCATGTTTGCTTGTTAAGTACATAATCGGCCAACATTTTAGGTTCATACATCGTTTTCTAGCTTGCGGTAGTGTAGCTGTTATCCATTCTATTGGTTCACAGAGTCCATTTTTCGATATATAGCATGTCTGCGTTCCTTTTCCACAGCTATTTCACTGGTTTTGCATTGCTTTAAGTATTTTTTTTTTATTTTTTGCTTAAAAGCAAAGGAAGCGAAAGAGGTTAAGATGACCATAGGAGGAGACGATTGTATAGTCAAGGATGGCACTTTGGATATCCATGGAAACCCTGCTAATAAGAAGAAAACCGGAAACTGGAAGGCATGCGGTTTCATCCTTGGTATGCTTTCACAATACGTGCTATGTTTAGAGAACCACTTCAATATAATTACTCTCTTCACGATTGGCATGGTGGCAGTTCATTTTTGTAAAAAAATCACAATTGAAGCATTGTTACCTTTGACATGAAAATATTAACTTTCGCAATTATAAAGTGATAGCAATAGGATTGGAAAGGACCGTCGTTTCTCATGACTGAAATCTTCTGGTGATGTTTTCTGGCAGGAAATGAATGCTGTGAGAGACTAGCGTACTATGGCATGAGTACGAATCTGGTGAACTATTTTATCAACCGTCTGCACCAGGGGAGCGCTACTGCTTCAAAGAATGTTAATAATTGGAGCGGGACCTGCTATATCTTGCCTCTACTTGGAGCCTTTTTGGCTGATGCCTACTTTGGAAGATATTGGATCATCGCCATTTTTTCAATGATTTATGTTATTGTAAGTCTGCTCCAGTTTTCCTACCTTTTCTTCATATAGCTTTAAAAACAATTACTCCGTAGTACACTTGATCCTGTCCAGATCACATGATGCCAGTTGGCCAAAATTGGCCTTACTCATATATATTGCAAAACTGATTAAAGAGGAGTTAAATAAGAATATTTTGTGTGGAGACACTTATGCATTCAATTTTAACAAAATCTCCATCATTTAACAATGCATAATATGCTATAGGGAATGACTCTGTTGACACTCTCTGCATCTGTTCATGGGCTAAAACCTTCATGCACAATAGATGGATGTCACCCGACAACAGCCGAAGTAGCAGTTACGTTTCTTGCCCTCTATTTGGTTGCTCTAGGGACTGGGGGAATCAAGCCCTGTGTCTCGTCTTTTGGTGCAGATCAATTCGATGAAACCGACGACAAAGAGAGGACAAAGAAAAGCTCTTTCTTCAATTGGTTTTACTTATCCATAAACGTCGGTGCTCTAATTGCTTCATCGCTTTTAGTTTGGATCCAAACAAATGTTAGTTGGGGATGGGGGTTTGGCATCCCAGCTGCTGCTATGGCTATTGCAGTGATTTCCTTTTTTTCTGGTTCCAAGTTGTATCGGTTTCAGAAGCCTGGAGGAAGTCCACTGACACGGATTGCTCAGGTTCTTGTTGCGACTTTCAGAAAGATGAAAGTTAAAGTTCCTGATGACAAAAGGCTTCTTTATGAGACAACTGATGAAGAATCAAATATTACAGGAAGCCGCAAGCTTAAACATACAAACAAATTAAGGTGTGTGTATACTTAACTCCCTTGACATAGCTCCCCTGTTTTCTTCCATCTGTTTTACTTGGGAGGGGACTGGAGAGGGGGGTGGCGTTGACCAGCTACAGAGGAAAATGTGATTGTGATAAATGTCCACAGTCAACTTTTTGACCCTCAAACAGCCTCAAGTCTGCATATCTCCCAAGTACAAGATCGCTACTTAGAGTGAGGGGTATACCGGAAAAGGAAGAAACTAAGAAAAACTAGTCATCTAATCAAAAGACATCTATCAGCATATGAATAAATTTAAATCCAAAAACAGAATCTAGATAAGTCTTTGATTTCAACAGAGCACAGAAGCAAGAAACAGCACCAACTAGTCTTAACAGAAGCTATGTCGTCAGATATCAGAGAAAAGTAAACCAAGAATCAGATACAGTATCCGAAATTACACAGGGGTTAGTTAGAGATAAGAACAGTCGATCACAATCTTCAGTCTACAGTCAGCACCTAAATCTTGGCAAGAGCAGTTAACTCTTTCTTGTAAACAAGTGTTTATATAATAGAATTGTTTCTCCAATGAATATGCTGCCTAGACACCATGCATGTCTTCTCTATCATTTTTCACATGTATTTTTCTTTATACAAATGCTACAAATGCCGTGTACTTACTTTGTGAGTATTTCTGTTGCCAGATGTCTTGATAAAGCTGCAGTACAAATGCAGACTGATGACATCAAGGGGACACCAGACCCATGGAGACTCTGCACTATCACCCAGGTAGAGGAACTGAAAGTCTTCATTGGGTTGCTTCCGGTGTGGGCTACTGGGATTGTTTTCGCAACCGTGTATAGTCAAATGAGCACTATGTTTGTATTACAAGGCAATACCATGGACCAACACATAGGGCCTAAGTTCAAGATCCCATCAGCCTCGTTATCACTGTTTGACACTCTCAGTGTTATCTTCTGGACTCCAGTCTATGACTTGATGATCATCCCACTCTTTCGGAGAGTCACTGGCAATGAGCGTGGTTTTACTCAGCTTCAGAGAATGGGAATCGGTCTGGCTATTTCTATCTTTTCCATGGTCACTGCAGGAATCTTGGAAGTTGTAAGGCTTGACATGGTTAGGAGGCACTATTACTATGATTCCAAAACTGTCCCTATCTCGATCTTCTGGCAAGTCCCTCAATACTTTCTCATTGGCTGTGCGGAAGTCTTTACCTTTATTGGGCAGCTTGAGTTCTTTTACGACCAGGCACCTGATGCCATGAGAAGCTTGTGCTCAGCTCTGTCTCTTACTACCGTGGCTTTGGGAAATTACCTTAGTTCATTGCTTGTAACAATTGTTACAACAGTGAGCACAAGACACGGCAGCCTAGGTTGGATCCCTGATAATCTCAACAGAGGTCATCTAGACTATTTCTTTTGGCTCCTGGCCATTATGAGCGTGCTGAACTTCATTGTGTATCTCTGGATTGCAAAGAGGTACACTTACAAGAAGGCCACAGGAGTCGCCAAGTAATCTTTGAACAAATTGTATACTGGCACTCCATACGTGGACTTCTCTGAAAAGGATTTCGTAAATATTGTTTTAGTGAAAATAATTTGAGCGTCCTTACAACTTACAAGAAAACTGAACCTTTGGAGAAATGCGTAGGGGTTATTATTAATTTGTTGTTAGTGGTGCGATGCATAGGTGCAAGAAAGAAAAAAGTACTTTACCATTTATGATGTTAGTCAAATAACTCTGTTATTCTATTTATAGATGTGACTTTTTTTTATTAACACAGATTTAGACGTAAAAAAAAAAAAGGATCTCCAGCCCCTGAATCAGGAGATGATACTTGGTTACACACAGTTTATACTAATATTTTGAAAGGCTTTTTTTAATGAAGTTGTATAAGAATGTGAAAATTACATAAATATTTGAAATGATGCACTTATATTTAATTCGTAAATTTTAACAATAGTGCTTCTTCATGTTGCATTGTCTTTATGATGTGGAACCAAAAAACGATAATGAAAAGTTTTCCTTGTGTTTAATTTTCTCAAGTGAAATACTATTTTTTTTTAAAGGAATTTAAGTTTGTATTAATACCTCCAAAAAGAGATGATCAAGAGAGTTACAAAGAAAGCTAGACTAGAAGAACCAGCCAGCCAAAGAAGACAAAGAAAAATCAAGTCTGGACATGCCTAGACAAGACTACAAGCCAAAACAAAGGCAAGAGATCAGAGCAGAGGGAAAAGAGATGTAACTCTACCCTTATAAAATCTGTAAAGTTTACAAAATATTGAGAATTGTACACTTTTAATCACAGAATCAGCAAAACTTTGTTTATCAGCAAAAATTCTGCCATTTCTTTCCCTCCAAATCTCATAGTTGGCAGCATTAATGGTAGCTCTTCCCAGCCTAGCATGAATACTCTTCCCAGCCTGAATAACACAAGAGAGCTCATGATCGAGCTAAAAGCCAATGCCTCCTAGTGAAACTCATCCATCTCAACAGACCAGACCAAATTTCTGAAGAGAAAGGACAATCAAAGAACAATTGTTTGACTGTTTCACCATCAGATTTACACAGACAACATCTGTTAGACAAAGAAATCCCTCGAGCCTGCAGATTATCCAAAGTGGCCATTTTACCATGGATTGCAAACCAGGTAATGATCTAGTGCTTAGGAACAACAAGCCTCCCCCATACAGCAGTAGACCATCTAACTCTTCCGTGCCTTGGCCTAATAAACTCATAGGCCTCTGAAATGTGGAATTTACCTTCAGTAGACCATCTCTGCAAATAATCAGCAGCAGCAACTACAGAGCCTGCAGAATGGACCAATAAATCCCTGAGTTTCAACATTTTCTTCCAAAAACAGTAACAACCTTAAGTACATTGAGCATCCAAAATAGAATTCCCCTTCAAGTAGTAGACAAAAATCCATTTGGACCATATAGAAGACTGCTGCTGACCAATGTACCACAGCCATTTCAAGCAAGCTGCTCTGTTGCAGCTCAAAACCTCCTTAAAATTAACCCCTCCCTCAGTCCTAGGATAACAGAAGGTATTCCACGAAAAGAAGATCATTCTTCTCTGCTCAGCTGTGCTTCCCCAAAAGTAATTTCTGCAGCACTTATCAATAGTGAAAAACTATTTGCTCTTATGCACTAATCAGCAAATATATAAATTATGTGAATGTCTACTATATGGGGGCAAAAATGGGTTTAATTTTGCATTTTTCAAATATTGAGACGTCGGTGATAGAGAGATGGAGGATGTGATGGAGGTGGTCATAAAAAGAGGCAAAATGTAAAGGAGATGACATAAAATATGGGGAAATGAAATATTGACATGGAATGACAGAAATACTCGATGGAACTGTATGGTGTGAAATAAATCTCCTGTAAAAAGATTGAGAACATATTAAAAAAATATCAACTAGTTCGATTAAGGTTGCTAATTTATTGACAAGGCGAATCGAAACCGAGCTAATCAACAATTATATTATGTGGTTTGGTTAACCGAATATGTTTTGTATAACAATTTGGTTAAGTTAATTTCTACAACATTGTATGGTAGAACTAGTATTTGACTCGTGCGATGCACGATCATGTTATTTTTTTTTTATTTTGTAGGTTTTGTTGTTTGTTAGTTAATGTTAATGTATCAAATAATTTACAATATGACCTACTAATTACCAACAATAAGTCTAATGTTTTATACCATGCCATCCACGAATCGTACAAGGAAAAAAGTTGGTGACATGAGGTCATTCATTGTTGATGTACCAATTACATATATCATGTGACGATATGTGCGAGATTTGTACATAGAGGTTAGTGTAGGAGAGGAAAAATATGAATTTGAGTGATGAAGACTCCACTAGTAATGGTCATATAATCTAAATTATTAATTTTTTATTGAGAATTGAGGCTTAAAATATGAAACTGTGGGGTGTATGTATTGTATTATGCAAATCAACTGTTTTTAGAAATTTGGACTGCAATATTCTGTAGTCTACGTAGGATTTGGAATTGCATATATAAATGTTAGAAGGGAAACTAACATAAAATTTAAGTGTGTCAATTTCTAAATGTGATTATTTGGTTTGTAGAAAGAATGAGGGTCTCTTGGTGTCATGTTCATTAATGGGCGCCATATAAGATGCATATGTGGTATGCTCTTGTTCATGCAACTCCTTTTAATAGTTTTATATAGATATAGATATAGATATAGATATAGATATAGTGATAGATAGATAGATAGATAGATAGATAGATAGATAGATAGATAAATAGATAGTGTTCCGCAGAAATGGGAACAACGCCTTGACCCGCGACTTGCACCTTTGGATTACCTGAAACAACCAATAAACCTACCTCAGGGGGGTGGCCCGAGAAACCCCATCCGATGCTTAAGTCCGAAGGTAGAAGTTACAAGTGTTGTATCACCTCAATGACCTAAGCAACAATGAAAGAAGTATGTGTTGTAGGGTTTGTGGGCTTACCTTTGACCTAATGAAGCCTCAGGATATATATAGAGTGGTTAAAGGGCCCACATGTGGATAAGGTTCCTTGGATTAACCGACAATTACTTTTCTCAGTAAGATTCTCATAACGGTTTTGACACTGCCGCCGACCTTCTAGTTACCAGATGTTTCTTATGATGTTTAGGAGAAGTCTGGCCCTCTAGCTATCCCTTCCGGACCCAGACCGCCAGGGGTCTGGAGCCAAGGAGATGCCAACTGGCTGCTTCTAGGCCATCAGGCCTCCTGGTTAGAATTGACTAGAAACAATTTGCGATAGCTGCAGGATGAAGAAGATCTGCTTTCTAGTCCTGACTAGGAGAGCAGGCCTAAACCTTCCAGTTGTCACCGTTTGACGAACATTAGGTTAGCCGGTCTTGTCTGAAACAGTGTGCTTGACAAGACTCTTGAAAGCCCACGTGCGCCTCTTGAACCTCCACTAACGGGTCTAAACCTTACAAATTCTTGGCGGCTGTTTTCAAAAATAATTGTTCCTTGAATGTCGCGCTGAGTGGAGGAGTGTAGCAATGATGTGGGCGGTTGAGAGTAATGGGGTAACAGTTATGAGGGAGAGGCCCAAGATTTTTTAAGCCAACACTTCTCTTCACATTCATCAAATATGGTGCGTAGAACAACTAGAGCGAGGCCTTCTAGTTTATCAAATGCCCCTGTAACCGGGGTATACGAGGGGGATATTACTCTGGCCAGATTGCTAGAATAGGATGAGGATACCGGAGACCCTAGTAGCTCGGAAACAAGTGGAACGCCTAGTCGTCTGGCACTAGTGAAGGTGTCAGGAATGGATGACGACTATATTGCGGATGTCTTGGATGACAGCTTTTCTCCAACGACCTCTGATTCTCCGGTGATCAGGGTAGAAGGGGACTGGGTGGATGCTGGTTTGGAATGGGCACCTGAGCCTTGCGCTGCTGGCCCTCTGGCTGGCCCCTTCCTCCTAGACATCCCTGTTCCTTGTCGCGGATAGAGTTTGGGCACCTTCTGTCTCAGAGGGTGGATCTAGCATTTGCCCACAGGTGTCGTGAGTGCCAGGCTTTGGAGAAGATACGGAAGCATTACTCCATCCCCGAGGAGTATAAGTTAGAGATCCTCGGCCCAGAAGATAGTGTATGTACTCCTCCTTCTGGCTGTACAGCTGTGTATGTGGCAGATCTGGAGTTTGGTATTAGGTTCCCCTTGGACCCCTTCATAAGAAAGTTACTTAGGTGTTTTAATGTTTGCCTCGCTCAACTCCATCCTCTCTCCATTAGGAACCTGATTGCTTACACTTGGGTCTGTAAATACAAGAACGTTTCCCTAACCTTAGGCTATTCAGGTGTATGTATAAACTTTATGTGGGTAGAGGTTTGGAGAAAGGCTGGTCCTCCCTACACATAGCTTCAAAGAAACTAGACAGTTGGCCCAAGGCAGAGACACCCAAGGACGGGAAGGGTAAGTGGTTCTAGCTGAGAGTCCCCACTGGCCTGTCTGTTGAGGATCCCGGGAAGTGGAACGTCCCTATGGGTTTCAGGAAGGATACCAATCCTCGAATCTGGGTGAAGCCAAAACAAATTATGCCCTCTGATGCTGACATGATTGCCAGGCTTGGCTCCAGGGAGAGGGATGCCTAAGAGTATTTCGATGTTGACTGCTCCTCTGGCAGGGATAATAGGAAACCTTCCCACTATTTGCCCTACTGCACTGCTCTGACTAATGAGGAAATCCTGGCCAGGGTTGGTTTTAGTCCAGCCTATGATGAAGGTAATCAGGCTGGCAGAGGCCAGCTCTACGTTTTTCTTTCTTTCTTGCTTTGTCTTTTTCTTGTTTCTCTTTTATGCCTTCTGACTCTCTTCTGTTGTGTTTCCTTCCAGCTGCAAGGAAGTTGATCTCTTGGGGAGACATAAAGAAGAGATCTCTAGGCCTTGACCCCAACAACCATCCTATACATCCTGATCCTGCTCCTTTGGATCCTTCTCTATGTAAGAAGACCTTTGAGGAGATGATGCGTTTAGAGCTGGATGATCTACCCGTGGACATGCCTGTTCTCCGGTCCAGGGCTACGTAAGGAAGAAGGGCCAATGTTAATGCTCCTGGAGTTGTTATTCGCATTGCCAGGACTGCGGCATAAGTGGTCCATAAAGGAGGCGACATTGCTAGGGCCCAAATCAACGAGGAGGTGCTGGAGGGCCCTCAGTCTGTGTCTGAACTCTCTGAACTTTCCTCTTGTCCAACAGGATGTGGTGGTGGAGACTGCCGAGGAGTCTGACCAGGCAGCCTCAGTTGGGGCTGATTGATCTTTCCGATGATCAGGTCAGTCTAGAGAGGTATCCTACTGCTCTGCGCCCAAATAAGCGTCCTTGTCCCAGTAACTCTTTCCCTCACTTCTCTGGTGATGCCAGTCAGCAGAATGCTACTAGGATGGGTCCTGACTCCTCCTGGGATATGACCAACACCGCCTTCTGCTTCAGGCACAACTCGTTTATGGAAGATCCTCTCCATCAGCAACATCTTTCCACTCTCCCTCTGGTACGCCGTGGGCCTCTCCACCATGATCCCGTTATGAGGGAGATGGGTCATGGTGATAAGAGCCTGGACCTTGAAAGGCCAGCCTTGGGGGGAATTTGTGCTTCAGACTGCTGGGTGGTTGTCTTTTTCCTTCTGACAAACCCAAGGACTAGCTGGAGGCTCCCTTCTCCAGTGCTTGTCACGACCTGGCCAAGGTAATTCTCATTTCTTCTGGTTTTCCCATTACTCTTGTGGACATGTATTTTACTGACTAGGATTTATATTCCTTGTACCAGGCTAGCAAGGTTGTCTATTGCGCTGTTGTTGCTGGCATTAGCCTGGAGAGGCAAATGAACGATAGGACTGCTGAGTTAGATGAGCTTCGCCTGCATAACGATAGATATAGGAAGGAAGCTGACCAGGTGTCTTCCTTGAAGAATGACCTCAAGTTGGCCAACGAGAGGGCGGGCTAGAGCTACTGCCGCTAAGAGCGAGGTCCCTTGGAAGGCTACTGCTGAAGCTAAGGTTGCTGGCTTGGAAACGAGCTTGGCTGAGCTGACTTCTGACCTGCATTTCAGCAGGGAACAGACTGCCAAGGCTAAAGAAGAGCTGATCTCCATGGTCACATTTGAGGAAGAGAAGGAATGAACGCCTGATCAAGGGGATTGAGACTGGCATGCTCTACATTGAGAGGTGTGTCTTCCATACTTTTGGGGACTTTGTCAATTAGGACAAAGTGGTTGACGCCTATGACAACCAGGCTTGGAAGAAGCCTACTCCCTATAAGTCTTTGAAAGTTCCTGATGACCTACTTGCTGCAGACTCTTCTCTGGTCAATCCGTCTATTAACCAGGCACCTTCTGGCCAGCGCGCTACCCTTGCCCCTACTACGGATCCCTTGGCGGAGGCTCCTTCTGGTGAAGATCTAACCTCGGATGATGTCCCTACATCTTAGGCTCATGTTGCTGCTACTGGTGAAGTGGATGTCACTGTTGTGGCCCAGGTCTTGGGAGTTGGGTTGTCGTCTGGCTTAAGAGAGGGGTATGGTTCAAGTTTGTTGGCTGATAATGGCCATTGATTGTTTCCCCTTCTAAGCAGTTGCCTGGCCCAGGCCTTTTGCTGTTTTATTTCTTGTTATTCGAACTACTTTGGTGGGCTTTTTGTACCACTGTTTTATATTCTAGTGATGTAATTCTGCCTCTGCTTGAGGGCTTAATAATCTGCTTCTTTGTTGATCTAACCTTTACCTCTGCTGACGGGTTAACACTTGCTCTTTTAACTGACAACGTTTTCCCCTATTGAGGGTCTTTTAGTGATGTGCTTGTCTTCTCATACCTTAGCATAATATGCCTTATCTAGTACTTGCCCTTGAACAGGAGTGTACATATTTGAGCAAGGGGTTTGAGCTTAGCAGCCTACTTGAAAAGTAGTACCTACTTGCCCTCTGCTAAGGTTAAACTTCTTGTGAGTGTGGATTTCTGTTAGTATAATGGTTTGACTCCTCATGCCTGACAGTCTACTTGAAAGGTAGTACCTACTTGCCCCCTGTCAGGTTTGAGGAGTTCAACCTCTAGTCTTTGGTTGTAGCTTCTGTCATCTTGCTCTTTAACTTGTTCAAAGCTGGGTGTTGTCCTACTTTCTATGATTACCCCTTGAGAGGGATAGGTATCGCCTTGGCTCCTGGTGCCTGCCCCTTGGGCAAAACTGAGTTAGAAGGATACCTGCAAAGAGGTAAGGCTAGGCCTACCCTTGTTCCTAACTTATGCCCCTCTAGCAGAAGTTTCATGGGAGTACCTGAAATTAATGGGCTAGGTATTGCCTTGGCTTTCGGTGCTTGCCCCTTGGGTAAGACTGAGTCAGAGGGATATCTGCAAAGTAGAGCTAGGCCTACCCTTCTTCTTGGCTTCTGTCCTTCTGCCAAAAATTTCATGGGAGTACTTGAAATAAATGGGTGAGGTATCGCCCTGGCTCTTGGTGCTTGCCCCTTTGGCAAGGCTGAGTCATAGGGCTGCAAAGAGGTAGGGCTAGGCCTACTCTTTTTCCCGACTTCTGCCCTTCTGGCAGAAATTTCAGTGGTGTTAAACTTCTCAGAGACAACAGTTTTCACTTCCCAAGATGGGAGTTACGCATTTCTCTGACCTCAGACTGTGTAGGGGGATCCATTGTATGCCCTTGTCCAGCCTGGTATCTCTGGGTTTATCCGACTAGGCATTTCCAACTTGTCCTCGAGTTACAAGAATGTGGTAACCTCCCTCCAAAGGGGAGAGTGGTTTCTCTGCCATTGTTGTCTCCAAGACACTTGGGGTTGTTGGGTGTTACAGCCTTAGTTCTAGGTTGACCGGGCTTAAGTAAGTCCAGTCCTGCAAGGATGAGAAATAGTAACCAGATGAGCGTTGTGTGCCCCTAATGGTCTGCGTCCATCATCAGGGGTAATGCTCTAGGCAATTATAAACATCCATCCTTGGCTTCAGGCTCTCATAGCTGATTTGAAACCTCAACGTTGGTACCTGATACATGGCTCTAATTTTCAAGACTGTTAGACCCTTACCTTTAGAGTCATATGTCTTCGATGACACGAGTTCAAGTGGTGACTTTAACTACCTCCTAGTAGCGCGGAGTTTCATCGCCGTCAACCCCCATAAGGCCCATGGGTTTGGAACACTGGTCCCCTAACTCTCAAGACCGTTAGACCCTTACCTTTGGGGGTTTCCAGCCATTGGCTAAGCGATGGCCCGTCATATTGACTGGCTCGCGCCTGGGTTTAGCGACTCTGACTTAAGCAAGTCACCTCAACGAGTCTGGCTCAACTGGCTTCGTAAGTGGACTCCTTAATGCCTAGAAGGGGCACTTAGCACAGGAGCTCACCCGGTGGACAACAAGTTCTACCTTCCATGATTAGTCCTTGGTCCTTGGGACTCCCTGACTCTGGGCCCAGGCCAGACTTCTAGTGATGTTGGATCACACAGTCTAACCTGATTGATCTCTTTGGTCGAGCCCTCCTAGGGCGACCTTAGACCACGAAATGAAGTACCTTCCAGGTCAAGCCCTCTCTGGGGCGACCTTCAGGCTTGGAGGTGATATGGTCCTCTGGACTTCCTCTCTGACCTGCCCTTCCAGGGTGATGCTAAGGGTTCCTAAGACCACCTCACCTCCTGGTTGTTGACGAAAATTTGTTGTCTTGCTCGGAATGATTACCCCAGCTGAAATATTGTCGCTTCATTTCATTTTCAGGGTTGTTACAAAAGAGACCTCTGGGTATTCCTAGGCTTTGTTGATTACATATACTGACTTCCTTGCTACCTAACCGTAGTACCTTTTCAAGACATCGGAGTTCCAAATGTTGCCCAGCATACTACCATCCTCCCTGACCTGGCTGTAGATGCGATAGGGGCCTTCCTAGTTGGCAGAGAGCTTACCATGAAGCATATCCTTCTGAACAGCAGCAGCTTTGCGCAGAACCAGTTCTCCCACTGTGAGAGGTCTGACCCTAACCTTCTTATTGTAGACTTTGCATATGCGGTTCTGATACACTGCCAGAGTAAGCCTGACTTCATCTCTGGCGTCGTCCAGCAAGTCCATCGCCTCTTTCATAGTTGCATCATTGAACTCCGGGTCCCAGACTTTGATCCTCATACTCTCTGCCCTCACTTCCACGGGGAGCACGGCTTCTGACCCGAAGGCTAGCCGGAATAAAGTGTGCCATGTTTCTCAGTGGTGCGAAGTGACCATAGCACATTGTGCAGCTCCTCAACCCACTTAGACTTGTGGTCATCCAGCCTTTTCTTCAGCCCCAAAAGGATCTGCTTATTAGCCGCTTCTGCCTGACCGTTGCTATGGGGGTGGCAGACAGCTGAGTACGCATACATGATTCCATAGCCTGCAATCTACTCCCTAAGGGGCCAGTTATCAACTGCCTTCCATGATCAAACACCATGACTCTAGGCAAGCCAAACCTAGTGATGAGGTTTTGCCAGATGACCTTCCTGACCGCATTCTCAGTTATAGCTGACACAGGCTAGCCTCCACCCACTTGGTGAAATAATCTACTGCCGCAATAAACCACTTCTTCTAGCAAGCAGGTTTTTTAAAGGGGCCTATGATGTCCATGCCCCATTGAGCAAAGGGGAGCGGATTGAGTGTTGGCACTAGATCATGGCTGGGCTGATGAACTAGATCGCCATGCAGCTGGCAGTTCTTGCATTCTCTTGCTAGTCTCTTAGCATCTTCTATCATAGTAGGCCACTAGAAACCTGCCCTCAAGGCTTTGTGGGCCAGGCTTCTGGATCCTAGGTGATGTCCACAATCTCCATAATAAATATCGTCCAAGATGTAGAAGGCCTGGGCTGGACTAACACATTTTAGGAGTGGCATAGACAAGGATTTTCTATAGAGTTCTCCTTGGAATATGCATAAGTGTGCAGCCTGTCACAATAGCTTTCTGGCCAAATTCATGTCCCCTAGAGCCTTTCTAGTTAGCTTGTACTTCATTATAGGAGTTCGCCAATCCTCCACCACTCGAACCTCTTCCAGCGCGTGGATTCCTTCTGTGCCTACACTCTTCTGACTCTTGATGTCTACCATGACAGTCCTCTTGGCGTCTGGAAAACTTGAGCTAGTTTGAACTTCAAAGGAGACAAGTTTAGATATCAAGCCCTTGATTTTACTGAGGTACAAAACCATGGCATCCTCTCTGGCTTCATACTCTCCTCGAATCTGATTAGTCACCAGTTGAGAATCAGTCTTCAGTATAGCAAGCTTTGCCCCTGCTACCAGGCAATACTCCGGTCTACCTATGGTGGCCTCATACTCTGCTTCGTTGTTAGAGGCTGCAAACAAGAACCTGAGGGCATATTCGAATCTGTGCCCCTCTGGTGAGATAATGACTAGCCCTGCTCCTGATGCATTAGTAGTAGCTGACCCATCACTGTAGACTTGCCATATGTTTGCCTTCTTTTGAGTCCCTACCGGTTTCTCTGATTGGGAGAAATCAGTCAGGAAGTCGCTAGTGCTTGTACCTTGATGGCAGTCATTGGTTTATACTTTATCCAAAATCCTGATAGTTCCATGGCCCATTTCACCAATCTGCCTGATCTCTCAAATTTCTCCAGCATCTTTGGTAGGACTAAGTTGTATGGTCAACCAAATTACTCCTAAGACTCTAACTAATATATATAGGGAAGTAGGGTATCGATCCTCAGGGAACTAGAAATTTTGTTCAAGTGTGATTACAAGTATTTCAAGTAACACAATGGGGGTTTTGTTTGTTTGGTATCAAGTATATCTACTATAGCAATGGTAAATTAAAAGGGTTTAATATAATAAAGGTGAAGTCTTGGTCGACAGATATCCACTACCCGAAACTAACTGGTCCTAGACAATAATATACTCTAATTATGAATGATCACTAATCGTAGAACGTTAGTTAGATGAGTTACTTCTTAGATCCTAGTTGATTTAAGCAACCGCTCCAAATTAACCCTAACTA
>CAAKMY010036186.1:11707-23913 GCA_901111285.1 Corrigiola litoralis
ATTTGAATTTGTATATACAATTATTGGAAACTAAAAATCAAAAACTGCAAACTACAATGATACCGAACGAGCCCTCAGTTGTTGGGTTTTCTTTCCTTTTTGTTTTTTGTTTTTTTTTTAATAAATTTTCTTTGTTTTGTTTAGTTTTGGGGCAATAACTAATTGGGTCAGTAAAATAAAATTTATAACAACTAAAGAAATACTACATAATTATGATCGTAAAAATATAGGCTATTACAAGTACATAATTAAGATTTTAAAGTTACGTAATATTTTTCTTAGAATATGTTAGACGATATACTTTCTCAAAGCAACAATTAATTTCTCATCGATGTTCGAATTCGTAAAATATAGATAATACAATTTAGCAAGTGATGATATCGTCAATAATGGTTATAGTCGTTGTTTATCTTTCTATTGTAAAATATACTATTGGTCCCGTTCACTAAGGTTCCATAATCGACTCTTCGACCTATTAGGAGTTGATAGACTATATATGTTCGAATAACTAATGAGTATAAACTCAACGATGAATGCGATTATCATATATGTAAAAGTGATACTATATCCAACAATTACATATCACATAATCTACAAAGACTTAGGTTTTTGCCTTAATCCATTAAGACTACATGACCATCATGTATAAACTATCATATAGTTCGGTTCATGGATTAGCCATAACAATACCTATCCTAATTAAACATATCAACATATCCCATTGTTCCATAAATTCTTCAATTAAGTGGAACCTTCTAAGTACATGTCTAGATCAACTACTAGACTTACTGTTAGCGTCGTCGCCCGTAGGGGGTCCCTAATAGTGGAGGGGAAGCGCGCTTGTACGGACGCTCGAGAGCCTTACCTCATAGGGAGTAGGCCTTGGGGGGTTAGAGACCCCTTGGCCAAGCCTTTGTGGCTCCCACAGTGGTGATTTTTTAGCTGACCCAATTTAGCAAGGCAAATTGTGTGCCCAACGACTGATAGGAGCCAGTGCACTGCAGGAGGGGGAAAATCAAAATCAGATGCTGGCGCTATGATATGTAGTGACATGTTTGGCGCTTGTAAATGAGGCGCCAGGCTACAGAGGCAGTAAATGTGCCTATGCCTGGTACTGGTAAGTGTCAAGTGTCAAGGACAGGAACAGAAGCGTTGGCGCCACAAAAACAGGCGCCACGCTCCAGAGGCATAACTGTGCCTCTGGTCTGACCAGTCTCGTTGAATGGAGTCGCCACCAAGGATTGAGGTACCTTGGAAACCGCGAACCTCACGGATCTAGCCTCAAACCCATGAGGGTACATAAGATGTAGATTGGAGCGAGGCTTGCTCGAATCTAGTGCATCTTCAATGATAACTCCTCTAGTAGTGCGTACCAAAAATGTAGATTCGGGGGTAAAGTTATCCAAATAGGGCAATGGTAGTGGTGCGAAACGCGGAAGCTTTGAATTAATTCTTAATGGGCAAGAACAAACTCGCCTCAAAACTAATAGAAAATCTGTGATTTTTGTGTGTTTGTAAGTTTTTTGGGAAATAAGAACAATGATATGAACAACAACTTAGACCTTTAAATTGTCGAACTTGATTAACTCCAAACGCCTATTTGTGTTAATCTACTAACATGAATCGCAAATCAAAATTAGTGAAGAAATAATGTGCAATCTCAACTCTGGCTTTTTGATTTCAAAATACCTTTTAATTTCTCAAATTGATAATAATGAACTAGGGTTACAAATACCATAAAGAGTCTATAAGTAACCAAAAATAAACGACATAAGGTAAACAAAAAAATAGGGAAAATCAAGTGAAATCTAAAAACATCGCACATGTGCAGTGTCACTCGAGTCTAATGGACACCATTTGAGTCGGGCGAGATTTCTCGAGTCGAAAGGACACCATTCAAGTTAAGCGGATTCTTGAGACTTCCTTCTGAACTCCTTACTAGCTTTTGCGCGAGTGGAGTGGTCAAATGAAGTCTCACTTAACTTAAACTGGAGCTCTTAGACGTTCATGCTTTACCCTTCAATCCAACACCATCTTCCATCCACAATACACACACCGCCCTCACCCCGAACTTTCAAATACAACCCATATATGAAGTACCACTCCTCGCTTTCGCTTCGCCATGCTTGAGAAGTACTTCTTGGTCCACACTTGGATCATCCCCTTCCTCTTGAAAAGGAATTGACCTCAATTCAACTAGGCCATCATCGTCTTAGTATGGGGATAGATCACCAACATTAAAGGTCATGTGAACAGAGAACTCGTCTGGCACCTTGTATGCGTTATCATTCACCCTCTCAAGAATCTATAAAGGACCTCTACTCTTGGCATCAACTTGTTCTTCCTCTTAGAAAGAAAACGCTCCTTCCGCAAATGTAGCCACACCAAATCATCCACATTGAACAATCTAGGCTTGCGGTTCTTGTTTGATTTCCTCTTGTACAAGTCATTTAATTCCACAATCCGCTTTCTCACTTGCTCATGAAGCTTAATCATAGACTCCAGCTTCGACTCAACATCTTTATGGACTAATTCGACAACAGGCAAAGGAATTGGAGCTAAAGGAAAATAAGGATTGAGACCGTACACTACCTCAAATGGTGAATGCTTCATTGCAAAACTAGGAGACTGGCTGTAAGCGAACTCAGCATGTGACAACTTCAAATACAAGTCCTTCTGCGTTTTACTCACCAAACCGCGCTAAAGTGTACCAAGTATTCGATTAGTAACTTCCGTCTGTCCATCAGCTTAAAGGTGGTGGGAGGTACTAAATAACAACTTTGTACCCACCTTCCGCCACAGGGTTAACCAGTAATAACTTTGAATCACGATCCGACACGATCGTCCTAAGGACCACATGAAGTTTCAATTTCTCTAAAATACAAATCAGCTACCATGGACTCATCATCTGTTTTGTGACAAGCTAAAAAGTGCGCCATTTTAGATAAACGATCAACAACCACCATATTAGCATCATTACCTCTTTAAGTACGAGGCAAAGCAACAATGAAATCCATAGACACATCCTCTCACAGTCTCGAAGGCACACGCAACAAATTATATTCTCCTGGCTTGAACGAACTATTGGAGACATGGCAAGTCATACACTTGCTCACTATGCTCTTCACATCACCAATCATTCTTCGCCAATAAAAATACTCATTCAACACCTCCAAAGTATTCTGCACCCCAAAATGCCCTGTAATACCACCTACATGAGCTTCTTGCACTAACAACTACCTAATAGGATGCTTAGGAACACACAACTTGTTCCCCTTGAAGAAGAACTCCTCCTACAAAAGAAAGTCCTTGTAAACCCCTTTCTTGCACTCAACAAATATCTACTTGAAGTCCAAATCAGTCTCATAGTACCCCTTCAATGTCTCGAACCCCAACAACTTTATCTCCAATGTTGACACCAAAGAATACCTCCTAAGACAATGCATCTGTCACAATATTACTTTTGCCATTCTTATACTTCAAAGAGAAATGAAAAGATTGCAGAAATTCTATCCACTTGGCATGCCTTGCATTCAAATTATGTTGCCCATTAATATACTTCAAGGCCTCATGATCCAAGTGCAAAATAAAATGTCTAGGCCTCAAGCAGTGACTTCATTGATCTAGAGCTCGAACAATGGGCATAGAACTCTTTATCATAAGTCGAATACTTCAGTCTAGCACCACCCAATTTCTCTGTAAAGTAGGCAATAGGTCGTTTAGCTTGAACCAAAACCACACCTATCCCAACACCACTAGCATCACACTCAACCTCAAACGGTGGTGAGAAATCTGGCAAAGACAACAATGGACCCTCACACAACTTTTCCTTGATCACCTTAAAAGCCTTGTGAGCTTCCTTACTTCAAGTAACACCTCCCTTCTTCATACATTCAATAATAGGGCACATAATAGTATTGAAATTATGAATGAACCTTCTATAGAATGAAGCTAAACCAAGGAATGATCTCACCTCAGTAAGAGTAGTAGGCGTAGGCCAAGACCTTATAGCTTCAACCTTGGTCTTGTCAATCGCAACTCCATGCTCAGAAACAACATACCCCAGAAAATACAACTTCATTGACAAGGAACGAACACCTATCCAGCTTCTCGTACAACTTCTGTGATTTAAGGACATCAAACACACCTCTCAAATGTCCTTTATGCTCTTCCAAACTTCTACTATAAATTAGGATATCGTCCATGTAGACCACAACAAACTTTCCGAAGAAAGGTTTTTCAACACCTCGTTCATCAACCGCATAAACGTACTAGGTGCATTAGTTAAGCCCAAAGGCATCACAAACCATTCACAGAACCCGAACTAGGTCTTGAAAGCCGTCTTCCACTCATCCCCTTCCTTCATCCAAATCTGATGATAACCACTTCGAAGATTAATTTTCGAGAAAATCCTAGATCCATGAAACTCATCCAACATGTCATGAACGCGAGGTATAGGAAACCGATACTTGATTGTTATGTTGTTCACGACCCTACTATCGATGCACATCCTCCAAGTACCATCTTTCTTAGGCACCAACAAAGCAGATACAACCACAGACTCATGCTCTCGAGAACATATCCCTTTTCCATCAGCTCTTAAATATGTCCTTGTAACTCCTTAGTCTCAGTCGGGTTGCATCTATAAGGAGCTCAATTCGGTAACTATGCACCAGGAGCCAGATCAATCTGATGTTCCATACCATGAATAGGTGGTAAACCAGGTGGCAAATCATCTGGAAAGACATCCCGATATTCACTCATCAGCGGCTTGGCTTGACCATCTGGTTCTATCTCCTCTGACTCACTCTCAACAATAGTACTAACAGTCACAACAAACACATGACCATCATTTTCTATAACCTGCTCGACCTCCTTATCACTCGCAAACATAGTTAAACTAGGCTTCTTATTCTTTCTAGCATGCATAGCTCTCACTTCATTTGATGACATATGTTTCAAAACCATAAGTTTATCATTAAACATCAAACTATGCGCATTAGAACGAGCAATATGTTGTACATCCCTATCAAACTGTCATGAACGTCCCAATAAAAAATAACAAGCATCCATAGGCACCACATCACATAAAAAGGTGTCTTCGTAAGATCCCATAACAAAATTCACACGGGTCTGCTTAAAAACTCTAACTTTACTACTATCATCTAACCAATGCAAAATATACGGTGTAGGATGTTTTACCGTGGTTAAATTGTGTTTCTCCACCATCTTTGTAAAGGCAACATTAGTACAAATACCTCAATCGATGATCACCGTGCAAAGCTTTTCTCGAACCAGACACTTGGTGTGAAAAGTCAGCTCCCTTTGCTCACTGTCATCCGGACTAACCACTGCTTGGAAAGAATGTTGCACAATGAGTGTTTCACCAATTGGAGCCTCAAACTCAAACCTCTCCTCATCGTTCTCCTCCTGTTTCTCGGCCCTCTCTTAGTCTCTAACATCTTCTGCCAAGTCTTGGACCTCAAACCCTCTCCACTCAATCACCTCTCGAAGAGTAACCATCCGCTTATTAGGACATGCACTCTGAAAGTGCCCAAACCCTTGGCACTTAAAACACCTAACCTGTGACAAGCTCTTCTCCTTTCCTCCAGACTCTCCTTCAGTAGCTCTATATTCCTTAGATTGAAAGGGCTCCTTTGGAATTGATGAGTTACTAGCACCAGGACTCGAAAACTAACCTCCGGGTAAAAAGTCCTCGGTTTTATTCCAAGTTGGCTCTTAGGAGTAAAGCTAGGACTCGCCTTACTTTGTTTTCGTTGACTCTCAACCTTCAAACACAGGTTACATAATGCATCAAATGAACCATAAGTTCTCAACTCTACTTCATTCATGATCGAACAATTCAACCCCTTTACAAATATTACCATCCTTTGTTCCTCTTTCTCCTCAATCTCACTCATAATAGTAAGCTTTTCAAATTCAATAATATAATTCGATAGGGTCATGGTTACTTTAACTAAGTCTTTAACTTTCTTATAAATCAGTCCTATGATTCACAAGAACACACCTCTTTTTCATCTTGTGCTTCAAATCTTCCTAAGATGAATTTTTACTCTTTTCTAGCCCTAGACCTCTGAATGTTCAAGTTCTCGTACCATAAAACTGTGTTCTTGACCAACTTCAATATGGCATACTTGCACCTCTTCGGGCACATCCTTGAACTCGAATAAACCCTCCATCTTCCGTTCTCACTCTAGATACACCTCTAGGTCGCTGCTTCCTTCCAACTTCGGAAGTTCATGCATCTTGAACTCGTCGGTGGGGATAATCCTCCTTGGTTAGGCAGCCCTAGACCCGTTGGTATCCTACTCATCGCTCTCATGAGTTGCTTTATTAGATCACTGCTTGGCCCATTCCACCTCGAACTCTTCTTCGTGGATAGCCCTGATCGGTTGACATAGGTAAAATCAAGAGCCGAAGCTCTGATACCACAAATGATGCGAAAAGCGAAAGCTTTGAATTAATTCTTAATGGGCAAGAACAAACTCGCCTTAAAAATCTGTGATTTTTGTGTGTTTGTATGTGTTTGGGAAATAAGAACAATGATATTAACAAAATGTTAGACCTTTTAATCGGTGAACTTGATTAACTCTGAACGCCTATTCGTGTTAATCTACTAACTTGAGTCGCAACTCAAAATTAGTGATGAATTGAAGTGCAATCTCAACTCTGGGTTTTTGATATCAAGAGACCTTTTGATTTCTCAAATTGATAATAATGAACTAGGGTTAAAGATACCATAAAACGTATATAAGTAATCAAAAAGAAACGTGCAAACATAAAGTAAACAAAAAATAAGGAAATTCCCGCGAAAAGTAAAAACAGCGCACAGGTGTAGTGTCGCTCGAGTCGAATGGACACCGTTCGAGTCGAACAAGATTTCTCATTCGACTCGAATTAAATTCATTCGAGTCGGGCGGCTTCTCGAGACTTCTTAGAACTCCCTTCCATCTTTTACGCGACAGGACTGGTCGAATAAAGTCTCATTCGACTCGAACTGGAGCTCTTGGACGTCCTCTGCTTCCATCTTCCATCCATAATACACACACCGCCCTCACCCCTAACTCTCTGATACAACCCACACATAAAGTACCACTCCTCGCCTCCGCTTCACCATGCTTGAGAAGTACTACTTGATCCACACTTGGATCAGGTAGGATGTACCATTGCATGTAGGTTGCATTTCCTTTACTAGTGGATTAATCAACATGTTGTTTTAGGTGATAATGAATGCATAAAATAACAAGCAAAGCATAAATAAACTAAGCTCTTACAACAATCATATACAAGCATGTATAAAATGGTGAATTCTCCATTAGGAGACCCTCAAGGAGACCAATGACAATGTATGATGCCTTGTTCACTTGACTTCTTTGTAGGAAGGGAACTAGATGGACCCCTCGCACTGGTGTATGTGTTTAGATTTGTTTAGGAGGTGTTCGAGATTTGTTTTAATGTAGTTTTAGAGGTTGGTCAGTTTTTGTGAATTGAAGAGAGGAAGAAAGTGCTCTCTCACAAGGTGTACCTAGGGTTTATAAATTTGGGAGGCAGAATCATCGGAGGGAAAAAAATGTTGAACCCCTCAAAAATGATTTGAGGGGTGTATATATAGAAGGGAAGACTTAAAGAGCCATGGCGCCTCAATAGTAGGGACTGGGCTTCGCGCTACAAAACTAGGCGTTAGGCCCAGATGGTCTCTCTAGCTTCCAGGCTTGCATCTGGGCAGGCCAAGGGTCTTATTTAGGCTTTGGAATTCGTGTCCTTAGTTGACTGTTTTGCAGAATGATGTATTTGTGACCATTGCTCTTTCTGATATTTATGAAGTGATCAGGCTTTACCGAGAGGGAATCGACTCCTTGAACTCTGTCTGTCTTTGAAAGGATAATAAATAGAATCGAGGGCAAAACTCTCTTTTAGACTACAAAACTCATGTTTAGGTGAATTTGGCGAATTGCAAGCTTTAGGATTGAAGAACAGAATCGAAAAAGAATGAGGTCTCTGGGTCGAGGAATTGCCGAATGTCTTATGGTCAATAAGGACCACTGAGAAGGATGCCACAAGCAACACTCCCTTCATGCTTGTCTACAAGGCTAACGTCGTACTTCTGACAAGCCAACCCTATGCATCATGTTGATCACCAAGGACTCTAATCAATGATGAGGCGTTTCGGGTGGCTCTAGACTTTCTCCCAAAAATTTGCCGAAATGCAAATATAAGGAACCAAAGATATAAGATTCAGATGAATATAGAGCTTTTAACAAGCGAGTCAAGGCCCGATGTAATACCCGAGGTTAGTTTATTTTTAATTTAATCTTAATTATGTGATCAATTTGTTAATCTTCATAATATATGAAAATTTTATTATTTTATGAGACATGCGCTTAAGTTAGTAAGTTGTAGCTAACTAGCCTGTTTTAATTGCGTGAATATTCAAATTGAGCTAGAAACTGGAGAATTAAATAAAAATTTAAAATTTTTGTTTCTAAACTCATTATTTGCTAGCTGGCGAATGTGTAATAAATTTCGTAGCATTTAAAGGTCATTAAATTGGTTTTCTTTTTATTTGACCTAATTGTGTACACTTTGTACAAAAAGGTCACTTTTGTTATAAGCTTAGAAATTCAATATTTTGCAACCATGAATGAAATTTATAAGCCTTTTTATTTTTTAGTTATGTTCCTTATGATTTGTTAGGGTGATATTAGAATTTTTCTAATTATTTCCTTGCCCTAATTATCGCTTGTAATTGTCATTTTATGCGCTTATGACCTAGATTGTGTACTC
Source organism: Corrigiola litoralis (assembly GCA_901111285.1). Taxonomy (NCBI): domain Eukaryota; kingdom Viridiplantae; phylum Streptophyta; class Magnoliopsida; order Caryophyllales; family Caryophyllaceae; genus Corrigiola; species Corrigiola litoralis. Next base: position 20,513 of record CAAKMY010036186.1, read on the forward strand.
TTGATCATCTAGCTTAGCATGGCCAACGATGAAGGTGTATAATGATCTTAGAAACCATAAAATATAAGAATAAAACTTACTATTTAGACCATGTGAGATTCAGTGTGGAGTTTTTACATGAAAAACACCCATAGGTGAGCTTAGAATTATGTAAGACGTGCACATTTGACCCCTTGATTTAAGGGATGTTGTATGATCTTATTAGTTGATGAATTTGGGAGACTTTTGTACAAAGCATGCAAAGAACTTCAGCTCACAAACTCCCCATTCATTCAACACCCACCAGCTCCAAAAACACTTGGGAAGTTGCATATAATTCACCCTTAACCAAGTACACACACAACCATATTTAATTTCTTCCTTACTAAGACAACTTTCTCATCTCATTTTTTCTCTTGCTTGCACCGGTTTCTTGCACACCAAAATACAGAAGAATACTCCTTATTTCTCCACCATTAACATCTCTTAGAATTAGTTAAGTAAACATGGTAAAAAATAGGCCACAAGAACAAGAGCTAGAGCACCATATTAGGCTCATAAGGCACGAATTGGAGCAAGGTTAAGAGCAGAATTTCGAAGTTTTGCGAGACAACCCGTCCTAGGTCGAATCCTTGGGATTTAGCAAAGCTTAACGCCGAATCGTTAATAAAAGTTCACATTCAGACAATATATAAAAATAATCAACAGCGGAAGTCTTTTAAATACAATAGCAAAGTATCTTGAAGTCCGAAAATACCTAAACGCTTACAAATCCAAATCCAAACATCAACAAAATCCATTTCAAACTTCAACTTATAATAAATGTTTTAGCTTTAATGCGTTATTAAAAACAGTCAATTAATAAGAAGTCCCCAATGCCCTCCATATGCAAGAGAATCATCAAACACGATCTCTACCTGCAACTACACTCCAAAACAATAGGGTACTATAGGTTCCAATTTGGGGGAACGGCCCAAAGACATATAAGTGTCAGTCATCAGCTGAATAAGCAAATGTACTTAAACGTTCAAGCATGCAACATACTTCATGATCAATATTAACATAATCATATCATATCATGCATAATGAAATAACAATGGCATCATACCTAAATCAGTCATCAAAATCCACAATCCATAGTGTAAAATCCTACCCTTACACAACCCTCTAGATTAACGTTCCAAGTCTAATAGCTTAAGTTATCACCTCCCCACAGAAAAGCCGTAGGAGCACCGCTCTGGGGAATACTATTTCGACGAGAGAGACTAGTAACCTCTCCCTCCTGTGTTATCTAGAGGAAACCATGGCGGACAAACCATGATTTAACTTTTTCAATATCATAATATCAATATGCAAATCCATACAATATCATAAAATTGCATAATCATAATTTGAATAAAGCAATAACAATTTAAATGCTTTCAAACATATTCAAATCACATACACACGTACAAGGGTGTTTAAGAATATTCACTTACCTTCTTGAGGTGAATAAAAGTCTCGGTAAACAGCAGTACTAATCAAGAAAATCTCTCTCGATAAAACCCGAAACTACAACGATCAACCAAATAACTTTAATACACAAAAGATATGAATTGTTCAATCAATCACTTTCTAAAAATAGAAAAGACTTCTAAACTTACTAAACATAGCCTAAGTCTCACAAAGTCCACCTTTTGACTTTAACCCAAAAGTCAACCTAAGTCAACCCTTTCTCCAAAAGTCAATTTCACCATTAAATTAGTAAACCATTAATCCTAATGACTAGGACTAACTAACTTAACTAATTTAACAATAATAACTAACAAACAGCAAACACCCCAACCAACAACAATTCCGCCTAGCCGAATTGCCCCACCAACCGCATGCAAACCAAGGCTGCGGGGCAGCAGCCCCACGCACGACTCGCCACCACCATTGCCACCTTAGACGGCGGCAGCAGCAGCCACAGTAGGGCGGAAGCCCGCTGGGCTCCCCTACGTGCGTGCCCACACTCTCACTCCATCTCCCTCTCTCGGCCACACCACCAAAATACAACAACACATCACAAAACCACCATGGCAGGCCCACTGCACCACCACAGCACCACCATGACAAATTCCCCCATGCGCACAACCAATAAAACCTCCAATAAACCCTAGCCCTATGCGCTTATGTGCTTAAATAAACTACCAAACCCTAAAAACCCTAGCTTTGATAAAACCACATAAAAATCATGCTTTAAACCATGCCTCAAACATAAGGGCTTAGATCAATGTGAGAAATTTGATAATACATGTGATTCTCTGAAAAATGAACTGGTTGTTTGTCATGAAGAGAGGTGTGCTGCTGAGAATTACTGTAACAATCTAGAATCAGAAGTAGATGTGTTAAAGCCAAGTTCGAAAAGTTGTTTGCTAACTGTTCAAAGATAGATTCAGAAATTAGTAATCCGAAAAGGTTGCAAAATGTTGACCCTTGAACTAATTCGTATGAAACAATTTTGCATGAACACTCCACATATGAAGCTTCTATAAAACTCTTAACTACTGAGGTTTCAAAACTTCAAACTTGTGAAACTAAGACTATAATTGTTCCTCTAATGGTTCCTTCAGATACTAAGATTTTGGAAGAACTGAATTGTGCTAAGAAGGATCTTAATATACTAATTTATCACAACAAAAAATTGTATAAAATAATGCTCTTGATGTGTCTAAAGCTCAAAATTAAAAGTGGTTTAAAGGAGAAAAGTCACTTGATGAACTCACCCGCCAGAACAACAATAGAATGAGATTTGGACAAAGGTTTTCAGTATAATAGGCTTAGTAGGACCATCAAAGTTTGCGTTAGTGGTGTATCAGGCATCTTTTCAGATCTTGGAGATGTAAGTAGAGATGGTGGAGGAGTGTGTATTTAATCTAGCCAAGGAGTGTCTATCGGGTCAGTCCCGACAAAATCTACAAAACCCTCTGAATCACAAGAATGTGGGCTTGAAGTTCCTGCATATTTTTGTAGCTAACCTTCCATAACAAGTTTCTGATTGCGACGAGCAGTTTTCTCAACTTCAGGATCAAATATGAGTTCATCTGTATCGCTTCTCTTGCTCATAAACAATCTGGAAAGGAAATTATTTGTAAATTTTAAAGGAACTGATGTCTCTTAGAATGGGGATTAATAAGCAAACAATTCACAAAACATAACAAGGAATCGTATTCCCCGACAACGGCACCAAAATTTGACNNAATCTTGTAACTAGTGTAGCGACAAATAGGGTCTAATTCACAAGGAAAATAGCTTGTTTCCAATGAGCATCTATAAGTCTTCTACTGACCCATTTACCAATTTTTGGGTTTATAAGACGTCACTAAGAACTACTAAATAGCAATAAAAATTTTGGATTAATCAATAAATTAAAGCCAGAGCAATCGAGGGTCCACCATGCA
>CAAKMY010036189.1:0-14660 GCA_901111285.1 Corrigiola litoralis
TTAACAAGTAACAACTTTTGTTACCATTCCATCCCTCTAACCCATTCCATTCCGTTTCCATTCCGCAAGTGGTACCAAACGCCCCCTAAAATTATTGAGCAGCAACAGATCAACACTAACAACTGATCCAACAACCCAGAAGAAGATATTGCTAATATCAACGGACCGCAAGGATTTTGATTTTGAGAAGGCGGTCGCAGTGGAGTCGCAATTTATATGTTGATATAAAATTTCGATCTTTTGGTATAATTTGATATAAATTCTACCCTTCATGAAGTTCCGAGCTTTTTTTTTTTGTATAATTTGTGTTTATATGTTGTTTTGTATCAGGTTCTTTTTTCTTTTGTTTTTTTGTTAGCTTTATTCATCTTCATAAAGTTGGAGTTTTGAAAAGTATATGGTACTGACTTATGAAAAAAAGCATCCATAGATTGTAACTTCATGTTTTGTGTACAAGGTTCGGCAACGAGCAGTCGAGCATTAGATTTCAAACAATTATTATATAATAGTAATGATGTAATTAAATCAATAATTGATGTCTCACACAATTTTAGTTTGGATTTTATAAATGTACGTTCTTTAACTTTAAGTTATCTGGGTTTTGCATTAAGAAAGTAACTTTTAAGATTCATTGTTTGATTTTGAATAATTGTGTCCAATAACGAGACATGTTGTGAGTATAATATAAAATTATGTCGATATAATGCGTGCTTTTGCAAACTAGTATGCGATAAATCCACGAGTGGTAACCATTTTACTACGGAAAATGACACGCACCTATCGGTTGATTACTATTTTAGTACCCACCCTCTCACATGAACTAATGTATTTATTCTTTATTTTTAAAAATAATAAATTGTTGTGAGAGGACGGTTGTCAAAATAGCAACCACTCGATGGGTCTATACTCTATCATCCTCCTTTTATTACCCACCCTCTCACAATAATAAATTTATTTGTTTATCTTTGACAATGATTAATTATTATGAAAAATGGTTGCCAAAATGGTAATTACCGAATGGGTATAAATCATTTTCCCAAACAAAAGTACCATAAGAAAATTTTAATGAAACTAATAAGAACTCACACGTTATTCTTTACATCCAAATTGTCCAACATGAAATGAAGTTGCTCAGTTAAGTTAAGCTAAACAAAGTCCATAATTGTCAGTCATCGATCTATATTTCATTTTAATACAGAATACAAGAAGATATTGAATATTCTATTACATAAGTACAACAATGTAAGTAAAGAAGTACATGTTTGGTTATCTAACTTACGCAAGGTGCAATATATCTATCTATATATTAACAAAGAGGTAGGAACATCGAACCTGTTAGATAAGTGACTTGAATGTTAGATTTCGGGGCTTGGTTTAGAGAGTTCGAAAAGCAAGACAAAAGAAACGTACTCGCGAATCAGAAGCATCGTGCAGGTGCGGCGTCACGGCTGCGACATGAGGAGCATCACAGGTGTGATGGGTCGATCACGGGTTCGACCATGGACCTGACACGACTTTGACTCGGGTTTTGCCTCCAACGGTTTTTTGTTGTTTTATGGAACAAGGAATATTTATTATATTCCATATATTATCAGTTTTGTTATTGTATTAGGTCATTGTTTTAAAGGGTTTAATTTATAAATACCCTAAGAGTCTTGCCTACGGTATGGAGAAATCAAAGAGAAAAGTTTAGGGAGAGTTTTTCTCATCAGTCCCCACAACGGGATGATTCAGGGAGAAAATACTAAGAGTTAGAATTTTCTTATCAGTTTCTCATCTGTGCCCGAATTCAGGATTTGTACTATTTGTACTTATATTATCCTCATATTGTGAAATATGGGATTCTTGTGGATGCGCGTTGTCATCACGTTGATGGGAAATCATATAAGATATTTGTCTCTTATATTTCTTCTTTATTTTCTATTTATATCGAATTGTCCACCACTGCACCACACTTTCGCAAAACAAAACCAAAACTAGGCAATGATTTCTCCTATCCAACACCCTTGTACCTCAAATGTCTATGCGTAAACTAAACTTCCATATTCTGTACGATGTGAACAAATTAGAAACGGCAATGCCATTGCTGTACTCAGAAGCCAATAATAAACCTTGGTCAGTTCAATAATTGGAAAACTGCTGCCAAGTTCTTCCAATTAAACGTTCCAAGAACAACTTTTTACCAATGGCCTATGCAGTACTCCGTGCAATACATGAACAACGTGAAAAAGGACAAAAATAAAAGTTTATCGAATGGAAAACTCTGTACGACTTAGATACTCTATCGTATACAAACAACATGAAAAAAGACAACAACCAAAAGATACGGTGATCGAACAACAAACACCAAAAACCTCAGAGAAAAAAACTAAACATATTGGCAGATAGAGCGTGTCTAACTTGACTAACGAACTAGGCGACGAACAACATTAATCCACAAGTCCAGAGTGACAATAGCCACGAGTATCCATAAATCGCAAAACCGCCACCAGTGCTCACCCTGTGGTGCAACCCCCTGCTTAACTTAACACTTGTACATCATGCGTGACGCAAGAGCATCCACACGTACTACTATAAGCTTGTCACTCCAATCACGCACCACATTTCCCTCTTAGAAATTCGGACACACAACTTTTTAGGGGCAGTGAGATTTAATCATGTCTAGAGACAACATCTCCAAGAAAGTTGATGACCAAAAAGTTCCCTTATTAAAACACTATGAGTCAGATGTAACACCTGAATCAAAGCAATTATTGCTTCCTAATGAAGGGGAATACGAGGATGTTGGTGAGGAAAATACTCTCGTAAGAAGAGTATGGGTAGAGTCCAAAAAATTATGGCACATAGTTGGTCCTTCTATCATCAGCCGTATTGCTTCTTACAGTATGTTGGTCATCACGCAAGCCTTTGCTGGCCACCTTGGTGACCTTGAGCTTGCCGCTGTCTCCATCGGTTGCAATGTTATCGTTGGTTTCGACTTCGGCCTCATGGTACTTCTATAAACATACACACAGTACTTTTTTTTTATAAGAGACATTCCATCATAAAACTAAGCGTAAACTACAATATGAATCGAAAACCATTTTGTTTATATTTGAGTAACTTGTTATTTCTCTATTTGATGTGCAACACCTTATTTAAATGCACTTTGTTCAATCAGCTAGGGATGGCGAGTGCACTGGAGACCTTATGTGGACAAGCATATGGAGCAAAGAAGTACTATATGTTAGGAATATATATGCAACGATCATGGATTGTATTATTCATTTGCTCTATCCTCTTATTGCCCTTGTACCTCTTTGCATCCCCTTTCTTGAAACTATTGGGCCAACCGCATGATGTAGCGGAGCTAAGCGGGGTTGTAGCCTTGTGTATGTTGCCGCTTCATTTCAGCTTCGCCTTTCAGTTCCCACTGCAAAGGTTCCTACAGTGCCAACTCAAGGCTGGGGTGGTTGCTTGGGTCTCAGTTGGTGCGTTTTTGGTCCATATCTTTGTGTCCTGGTTGTTCGTCTCCGCGCTCAAATGTGGCGTAATTGGTGTTGCCATTACACAAAACTTTGCTTGGTGGGTTCTGGTTTTTGGTTTGTTTGGTTATACCGTTTGGGGTGGGTGTCCTCTCACTTGGGCTGGTTTCTCTATGGAAGCCTTTTCTGGCCTTTGGGAGTTCGTCAGGCTCTCCGTTGCTTCTGGAGTTATGCTTTGGTATAATTTTGTACTTCCTCATTATTTTCTCCATCTTATCAGATAATTTGCGTTTATACAAATTTCATGATTTCATCGTATACGCAACTTATAAATGCAAACTATCAAATGAGAGTATCACGCTAATACTCATTAATTACTCAAAGGAGTCCAAGTTATTTGGTGAAAGGAAATAAAAAATTAACTAGCGTTCAACTATGTATGAAATTGTGTAAGCTTCGAAATCGTTTTTACTTAGCTTACCGACATTTCATGGCCACAAAAACGATCATCTTCCCCTTACATGCTGTACAAGAAAGCCTTAATTTTTTGAGGTTTACCTTTTAAGCGGTGCACAGTGCACTGTTGTGTATACTCTCTGTGTGGACTTTGTTGAGTGTTGCTAACTGCACAGCAATGCATTATTCTGATGTGTTCCTATAATGTCAAATATAATATGCAATACTGTATTTTTGTTTCATGTCACGTGTCTCTAAGTTGGTTCCCTATGCATAACAGCTTGGAAAACTGGTACTACAGAATATTGATTTTGATGACGGGAAATTTGAAGAACGCAGAGATAGCACTGGATGCGTTGTCCATATGGTATTATGATTTGCCATTTCATTGAGTTATTTCTTTTGTTTCAAAGCTTACTCTGGAGTAAGCAAAATTGCAAAAAAAATGGTGCAACTTATTTTCACAGGATACAAACTTGTCGCTTAGCAATAGATGAATGGTCATTCTGAAGGCTCTTTTCTTGGTCTATAGTAACATGTCATTGCTTGTCCTTTTTTGACAGCATGAGTATTAACGGCTGGGAGATGATGATTCCTTTCGCCTTCTTTGCCGGCGCCGGGTAAGGCCTTGTGTTTTTGACTAAAGTCCATCAAGGCATCAATGATCAAATTCTTTTTATAGTGAATTATTGGAGTTTATGATTGACCGTCATATTGAAACTCTTTTTATGTGTGATGTGCATCCAATTTGAGTATTACTAAGTGACACCATCTTATTTTTGGAGAAACAAAGTTGTGGCTAATATTTCAAAATATAGTATTACAATGTATTTTCCTCTTAATAATTCTTTTTAGTTTCTATATTTAAAATCATTGAACACCTTTTTGTGTCTAATGTTTAGACTTATAGCAATAATGTTAAAGTGATCCTATGAAGGAAATAGATATAATGTTAAAGGGATCCTACAAAGGACATAGCACTAATGTTAAAGCTCAAACTTGTGTCATGGCTATTTGGACATATTGACCCTTATGGTTCAGATAAGGTTTTAAGAGAGACAGACTCGATGAATTTAAGAGATTTTCAGTATGCATATAGCTGACACATTATATTTTGATATCCCATGGTCTTGAGGTGTCTTGAAGGATGCGTTCTTGGTGATTAAAGATGATGATGCGGGTGTGCGGTGAAACAAAAAGAACTCAAACAACATATGTGTTTGAATATTTTTTGATACAACGTACGTGTATGTAAAGCCTATAATAGTAGTCAAAGCAAAAGAAAAACAAATGTAATTGTAGGATGATAGTCCTTGGGGGAAATGTGGGAAAGTGAGTGTTTTAAGTAGGACAGAGCAAGTCCAAAAATCCTATCATCCGAAAATTTGAAGTAATAAACTATTCAATTACTAGAATGTCTGATCTGCTTTAAATATCTGATCGTGTATATTCGTTTTTCGGATATTGGATACGGTTTCAGATAGTGATGTCTATAAATCGGATAATTTGATACCGATAAAAGTCCGGATATCAAATATCCAGATAGATATCCCAATCAATATGCAAAATACGTCCTTCAAGCACATTTTTCCATTGGAAGCTCAAATGTTCTTTCTAATAATGTCATAGATCATCATATGTTTACTTAAATACTTAACTTTGAGTGCTTTTTGCTCGTGTATTCATGTCCACATTAGGATTTTTATTAAGGGCATATGATATTAGGTACTGTAGTTAAGTTCGAGAAATCATCATGCGATGCTTTTCAATGAGATACGGAGTTCTAATTAATACTGATATGGCTTTGAACAGAGTAAGGGTAGCCAATGAGCTCGGGGCAGGAAACGGAAAAGGAGCCAAATTTGCATGCATTGTAGCAGTGATGACATCAATTGCAATTGGTTTCTTCTTCTGGCTGCTGGTGATAATTCTCCACGACAAGTTCGCTTTCATTTTCTCTAATAGTCCACCTGTTGTCGATGCTGTTAACGAGCTATCAATCCTCTTGGCCTTTACAATCCTCCTCAACAGTGTCCAACCTGTTCTGTCTGGTAACTATGCTCATTCTGCTGTCATTATATGTTCGCCTTGTGATGCAATGCAATATCGAAACTCGAGCTTTGCTAATTCCTGGTGATATGTTTCACTTGTGAGTGGACGAGGGCTTGTCAACTAAACATCAATAGGCTTGACAAACACTTAAAAACCACCATACGTGATCTCTGTGCGCCTTCATGCACGCAATATGAAGGTCCTATTTCTAGAATTTGTGGTTTGATAAGATCATCCTAGAATGTCTGATTTATAGTCTCTACGAAAACAAGGAGCGCGGCTCTTTTCTTGTGGTGATGCATTTTTTTGAGGTCAAGTGCTGATAAAATCTCTTGCCTACAAATAGAAAAATATTAGAACTAAAATTTACTCTAATTTATTGTCTCACTTAGTCACTAGGTATTATTGATCTGAGTTTCCTATTATCATGTAATCTGTACCTTATCTATGTCTAAACAAGAGACCAGTTAATTCAATCTTCGATTGGTATATGAACTATTGAATCTGTATGGCGTTTTGGTTTGTACAGCATATTCAACCGAGAAATGGATTTGAAACCAGTAACTTTATCACTCCTTACTGTGGTGACCTCTGTTTTGTAGGGGTTGCGGTAGGATCAGGTTGGCAAGGCACTGTGGCTTACATAAATCTTGGTTGCTACTATCTGTTGGGCGTGCCTTGTGGGTTTCTGATGGGATGGAAGTTTGATCTCGGAGTCATGGTAAACTAATCTTACTCATAATGTCTTTCCTTGTCGATACATTTCTGCCCATATTCTTGAATGGCATTCGTACAATACAGTTGATATGCTAACAATGAAGTTATGAAATAGGGAATTTGGGCAGGAATGATTTTTGGCGGAACTGCTGTTCAAACTGTGATATTAGCTATTATCACAATCCGATGTGACTGGGATAAAGAGGTAACAGACTAAGATTTGTCAATTTATTTGTATGGTTCTTGCATATTCTAGGTCAATCTTATAAAACTATGAGTCTATGAGCGTAAATTCATTACAAGATATAAATAATTATAATGTGACACTATCATGTTAACATTTGTCTTTAAAAAGTCTTTCTGCAAAGTATAAATTCTTTTAAAACTATTAACATATAAATAGAAAATACAGTGGCCAAAGTTCTGTTAGTCGGAGAAAAAAGAAAAGTAAGAACCTTACTTTGGGATGAGGGGAGTATCTTACTTGGTGAATGAGCGCTACTATTACTTGTCATTTCTTGACGCACCTTGGAAACAAGCTCCTCCTATAATTGCAATGCACAAGTTGGGTGTAATGCTATTACCATTGTAATAATTAATTTCGACCTAAAAATAGAGGGAAAATCATGAGAGGAGGGAGAAATTGTAATCACCATTACAATATAAGAGTTCTTATAGAACAAACTCATGTAATAGTGATTGATAAGTAAAACAAATGTAATCATCATTACATTAGCGGATATTATCAAACTCAACTTCCTTTATATTGGATCACTTCCCCACCTCATTCTTTGTCTAATGTGAACTACAAAAATCTCATTACATTACAACTTTGATTAAACCCAACCATACCTATATGTCCAACCCCTCCCCTACCTCACTTGGACAAGGGCTTTTTTTTTTTTTTTTTTTTTTTTTTGTGCCAAAACAAGGGCTTCTTTGTACCAATGGGGTTATGACGTATGAATTATTCCGTATGATGTTGTTATTGCTGTTTGGTTCACTGATTTTGAGTTGTCTTATTGACAGGCTCAGAAAGCAAACGTGCATGTACAGAAGTGGGCAGAGAACATTTAATAATTGTAGTTAGATGGTATCTATCCAGAAGATTTGAGAAATTAACATTGAGATACTGTCATTTTTTCCTACAAAAGAATTGAAGCAAAATAAGTCTTTCTGCAAGAGGGCACGGCTCACTGTCGAGATCATACTTGAAGCAAATTGAGTCTTTCCGCAAGGGGACGTGATTCTTTAAACTTTCTTAGCTATTTATGGTTCATCTGGGGAATAAAGAGCATATTTTTGAAGAGGAATCATGTATCGTTCATCTACATTCACAATGAAGTAAAAATGAAATGACCCCTTCTGCAAAAGTGCATGAGGTATATAAACAGAGATGGTAGTGTGTGGAGGCTGCTGAACTAGTCTTGGCTAGGTTAATCAACTTCACACAATAAACTTCTTAACATCTGTCTTATTTCTAAGTAACAATTTTCGTTTGCCAAATTTATCGTCTCCTCGCCAGTATTCATCGCTAATCTAGCAACAATTGTTGGTTGCCGGGGATAGCCTTCCCAATTTCCGTCAGAGCTGGCTTTTGTTGATCCTGACTTAAGTCTCCAACTATTCCTCTTCCATCCAGGATTTAGATGTCTCTTATTTCATTGGTAAGTCACCAACGCTACTTCAGTCTGTTATTACAGCGTTGTATATATACATAAATTTGTTCGGATCAGTGTTCTATGTGGACGAAATTGTATGCTTTATATTAATTCCTCTAGTCAAGCGCGCGCGGGGTGCAGTAGATTGTGATTCCATCGTACATGCAAACCGATTTGCTTGATCATCGTCCTTTTCTTCCTTTGTTGTAAACTTGTAACTAGCGGTTGTTTTATGCTTTGTTCTTACCTGTGAGAATTATCCAACACATGCTTGGCGGCCCTGTCCGTGGCATGGCATTCCAGTAGGGTATACTCGCGTCAATATGAAATGTTACTTTTTATGATGACATTTTGAATATGATATGTTACTTTTTATGACGATGCCGACTCATATATAGACACAAAAACGTATATATAAATATATAATACAGATAGGTAGGCATAATATGTTATCTACCTTATTATCATGTGAAAATTTCTTATTTGACTGAGTAATTGATAAATGCAATGTAGAAATTTCTTTCAACACCAAGTAACGTCTCAAAAAAAAATAAAAAATTTGATTGATCAATTTTTAGATGAATTATTAATTTTCAGCTTCCTTATTAGTCATTTTGATGAGAAATTATTAGCTAATTTGAGATCATTGCTGTACTTCTAAAAAATAACTCACTTTTAAATATTTAATAACAATGAGGTAGGAACATCGAACCAAAACTATGCAATGTTTTCTCCTATCTAACACTCTTATACCTCAAATGTCCACGCGTAAACTTCAAAAATCTGTAGGATGTGAAACAAATAGCAATGGCAATGCCATTGGTGTACTCCAGAAGCCAATAATAGGCCCCTGGTCAGTTGAATAAGTGGAAAACTGCTGCCAAATTCTTCCAATTAAACGTTCCAAGAACAACTTTTTACCAATGGCCAAAAACTCTGTACGACTTGGATATACTACAATTATACAAACAACATGAAAAAGACAACAACACAAATATACTTAGGAGTATATGGTAAACACAAAAAACCAAAAGCAACAGAGAAAAAAACCACACATATGGCAGATAGAGCGTGTCTAACTTGACTAATTAACGAACTAAGCGACGAACAACATTTATCAATATTAATGACCACAAGTCCAGAATGAACACAGCCACGAGTATCCATTATCGCGAAACCGCCACCAGTGCTCACCCTGTGGTGCAACTCCCCCGCTTAACTCAACACTAGTACATCATGCGTGACGTACGTTGAGCATCCACACATACATAGAACTAGACTAGTATAAGTCTGCCACTCCAATCACACACCAGATTTTCCTTTTTAAAATTTGGACACACAACTTTCAAGGAGCAGTGAAATTTAATCATGTCTAAAGCCAACATCTCCGAGAAAGTAGATGACCAAAAAGTTCCCTTATTAAAACACTATGAGTCAGATGTAACACCTGAATCAAAGCAATTGTTGCTTCGTAATGAAGAGGAGTACGAGGATGTTGGTGAGGAAAATACTCTCGTAAGAAGAGTTTGCGTTGAATCCAAAAAGTTATGGCACATAGTCGGCCCTTCTATCATCACCCGTATTGCTTCTTACAGTATGTTTGTCATCACGCAAGCCTTTGCTGGCCACCTTGGTGACCTTGAGCTTGCCGCTGTCTCCATCGGTTCCACTGTTATCGTTGGTTTCGACTTTGGCCTCATGGTACTACTATAAACATATATTTTTATAACTGACGTATATTCCATCATAAAACCAAGCGTTAACTACGAATACATGTATATTCGTATCTGTCGTCTCAAAACCAAGCGTTAACTACAATATGAATGGAAAATATGTTTATATTTGAGTACCTTGTTGATTCTTTATTTGATGTAAATGTTATAGTGGAACAACTTATTTATATGCACTTTGTTCCATCAGCTAGGGATGGCGAGTGCACTGGAGACACTATGTGGACAAGCATATGGAGCAAAGATGTTCTACATGTTAGGAATATATATGCAACGATCATGGATTGTATTGTTCATTTGCTCTATCCTCTTACTACCCTTGTACCTCTTTGCATCCCGGGCCAACCGCATGATGTAGCGGAGCTAAGCGGGGTTGTGGCCTTGTGCATGTTGCCGCTTCATTTCAGCTTCGTCTTTCAGTTTACACTGCAAAGGTTCCTACAGTGCCAACTCAAGGCTGGGGTGGTTGCTTGTGTCTCAGCTTGTGCGTTTTTGGTCCATATATTTGTGTCCTGGTTGTTCGTCTCCGTGCTTAAGTGTGGCATAATTGGTGTTGCCATTACACAGAACTTTGCTTGGTGGGTTCTGGTTTTTGGTCTGTTTGGTTATACTGTATGGGGTGGATGTCCTCTCACTTGGGCTGGTTTCTCTATGGAAGCCTTTTCTGGCCTTTGGGAGTTCATCAGGCTCTCCGTTGCTTCTGGAGTTATGCTTTGGTATAATTCTTCACTTCCTCATTATTTCCTCTGTCTTATTAGCAGGGCCGTTCCTAAGGTTTTGTGGACCCTGGGTGAATCAAATTTTTAGGGCCCTTTTCAACAACATTGTAGAAAAAAATCGTGTGTAAATGAAGTTACGTATTTTTTTTTATTAAGCATAATTGATCTCTGAAAGGTTTATTTTACATTGCAAAAAATTTTTATACATATACAAATCGACCCAAAAGAAACAAGCACTAGCTTCAATATTGACAAAATTAAAAACAATTTCAAAAGAGGCCATGAATCTTAAATATAATGTGTTCATTGCCTACTTTCATACGGTTTAAAACGTCTCCTCAAAAATATTAATACAATGTATAAATTTTAGATTAATAAATTGATAATAGAATTCCAAATTGGGAGACACGTTATATAATATTGGGATGTAGAAGGAAAAATAGAATAGATAAAAAATAATTCAAGAACTAAAATTTTGGGGGATAACAAAGAAGAGGAGAAATAAATAGAAAGGTGTTTGGTGCGCACAAAAATGGTATAAAAGTAGGTGAGTGGTTTTTCAATAAATAAATTTTATTTGTCATTTCATTTATTCATTTAAGAGTCTGTTTATACTAAAATTAATAAAGAAGTTTTTTTATGGGCCCTTAATATCTTTATAGAATAAACTTTTTAACTCTCCTTACAATCACATGTAAATTATATATATAAAATATATTTTTTCATATTTTATAAATCAATTATTTTTTAAAAAAATGGGCCCTTCGAGTGTTTAGGCCCAGGGCGATTGCCCCTCTTGCCCCCCCTCTAGACCGGCCCTGCTTATCAGATAATCCGCGTTATTCACATTTTAATCCAAACTATCAAAGTGAGAGTATTACGCTAATACTCATTACTCAAAGAGTCAAAGCTATTTGATACAAGGAAATAGAAAAAGTAAAAAATTAACTAGTGTTCAATATATATATGAATTGTGTACACTTCGATATCGTTTTCCCTTAGCTTACACATTTCGTGGCCACAGAAAAGGATTATCTTCCCCTTACATGCTGTATAATAAAACCTTAATTTTATTTTTTTTATATATAGTTTAAGCGGTGCACTGGTGTATAGGCTTTCTCAGTGTGGACTTTCTTAAGCGATGCATACTGCACAGTTATGCATTATTCTGATCTGTTTATATCAATCTCAAATATAATGCGCATATTTTTGTTTAAGTTACGTGTCTCTAAGTTGGTTCACTATGCATATCAGCTTGGAGCACTGGTACTACAGAATATTGATTTTGATGACGGGAAATTTGAAGAACGCAGAGATAGCACTGGATGCGTTGTCCATATGGTATTATGACTTGCCATTTCATTGAGTTATTTACTTTGTTTCAAAGCTTATTCTGGAGTAAGAAAAACTGCAAAAACATGGTGCAACTTATTTTCACATGATACAAACTTGTCGCTTAGCAATAGATGAATGGTCATTCTGAAGGCTCTTTTCTTGGTCTATAGTAACATGTCATTGTTTGTTCCTTTTTTTGACAGCATGAGTATTAACGGCTGGGAGATGATGATTCCTTTCGCTTTCTTTGCTGGCGCCGGGTAAGGCTTTGTGTTTTCGACTATACTCCATCAAACTCTTGTGTCTTATTGAAAGTTTTTTATGTGTGATGTGCGCTCAATTTGAGTACTGTCACCTTCTTATTCTCATAGACACAAGGTAGTGCCTAATAATTCAAATTACAATACTTCAATATAATTTTCCATGATAATTTTTTTAATTTTCTATATTTAGAATTAAAACACTATGTTGTGTCTAATGTTAAAGTGATTCTGTAAAAGACATAGCAATTATGTTAGAGTGATCCTACAAAGGACATAGTAATAATGTTAAAGTTCAAACTTGTGCCGTGGTTGTTTGGACATAAGCTACTTAGACTCGGTTAATTTAAGGTATGCATATAATTGACGTACTATTTTGATGTACCATGGTCTTAAGTTGTATTAAAGGATGTGTTTTTGGTGAATCAAGATAATGATCCGGTGTGCGGTGAAATAGATTAACATCAACAAAGAGAACTTAGCAAACTAAATATGTGTTTAAAAAAAAAATCTATATGACCTACTGTGTATGTAAAACCTATAATAGTAGTCAAAAGCAAAAGAAAAGATAAAAATAGTAGTTAAAGGATGATAATCATTGGGGAAATGTTGTAAAAGTGAGTGTCTTAAGTAGGACAGAGCAAGTCCGAAAATCCTATCATCCGAAAATTTTGATTTATCTTATTCAATTACCAGAATATCTCATCTTTCGGATATTGGATACGAATTTCAGATAGTGATTTCTAAAAATCGGATAAGCTGGTATCCGATAAAAGTTCGAATATTAATTATCTAGATAGATGTCCAATCACCTTCAAGCACATTTTTTGGTTGGAAGCTCAAATGTAATTTTGGCTTTTATTCTTTTTTTTTTATAATAAAAGTGGTTTTCATAGCCATAGGACATCCACAATCAAAATTGACTTTTATTCCTTGAAATATGCATACTTATTAGAAATCTTACGGACAAAGAATATCCAATATATCTGAATCCGATAATGTCAGATACCTAATCAGCATCCAAAATCACCGGATCGGTTTCGGAAATTAGATAATTCATTTGCGGATTACGATATTCCCATGATCCCATCGGATATTAGATATCGACATTTGCGGATAAATATCCCCTTCATGCTCTCCCCTAGTTTTAAGTTGGGGTTTTTG
Organism: Corrigiola litoralis; assembly: GCA_901111285.1. Taxonomy (NCBI): domain Eukaryota; kingdom Viridiplantae; phylum Streptophyta; class Magnoliopsida; order Caryophyllales; family Caryophyllaceae; genus Corrigiola; species Corrigiola litoralis. The sequence continues at coordinate 13,559 of CAAKMY010036189.1, forward strand.
TTAGAAGAGGTATTTAACATAAATGAAAAAGCATGAGTATTAGGCATACTCCGTTATTTACTAATTCTTATAATGTAACATACGTAAAATTTGAGTGTCTTTTGCTCGTGTACTTATGTGTGTGTTTACCCCCACATTAGGATTTTTTTAGCGCAGATGATATTGCGTACTGTAATTAAGTTTGAGAAATCATCATGTGATGGTTTTTGATGAGATACTAATTAATTCTGATATGGCTTTGAACAGAGTAAGGGTAGCCAATGAGCTGGGGGCAGGAAACGGAAAAGGAGCCAAGTTTGCGTGCTTAGTAGCAGTGATAACATCCATTGCAAGTGGTTTCTTCTTCTGGCTGCTGGTGCTAATTTTCCACGACAAGTTTGCGTTCATTTTTTCTAATAGTCCTCCCGTTGTCGATGCGGTTAATGAGCTCTCAATCCTCTTGGCCTTTACAATCCTCCTCAACAGTGTCCAGCCCGTTTTGTCTGGTAATTATGCTCATTATATTCATTTCTTGGCATCTTGTGTTCAACTTTTGATGCAATGTCAAAAACTCAGAGCTTCTACTGATAATATCTTTCACTTGTGACTTTGTGAGGGGACGAGGGGTTGTCAACTCAATATCAATGGGCTTATCGAACACCTATGAACCAATTTATGTGGACGTTGTGCGCCTTCAAGCCCCAATATAAACCAGCGTTGTATATTGTGATCAAGCTGGAAAGTCTCTTATAGTCTTTAGGAAAAAAAAATATGCGGCCTGTTTTCTGTGGTTATGCAGTTTGCTGAGGTCTAGTGCTATTAAAATTTCTTTCTACAAATAGAATAATAGTGGAAGAACAAAATTCTAATCTGTTGTCTAACTGAAATACCATGGATCTGAGTTTTCTTTATCTAACAAGCAACTAGTTGATCCAAATTTTTATTGGTATATGAAACTATTGAATCTGACCTGTATGCCGTTGTACAGCATTTTCAAGCAAGGAATGTGTTTGAAACCGGAAACTTTACCGCTTATTACTCTATCGACTGTTTCTTTGTAGGGGTTGCGGTAGGATCAGGATGGCAAGGCACCGTGGCTTACATAAATCTTGGTTGCTACTAT
>CAAKMY010036195.1:175-10253 GCA_901111285.1 Corrigiola litoralis
GACCCTCTTATCCCTTGTTAAAAAATAAAAGATATATAAAGCTAAACCGAACACACACACATTTCTTCTCCGGTGGTGGTTTTTGGTTGGGTAAGGATGGACGATAGCTTTTGTCATGGCAGGGGGCAGAGGTTGGCCGAGTGAGGTGCTTATGAGCTAAGAATGGTAATGGGTGAGTGATCGATATACTTAATGGAAAGGCTTATATAAATCTAACTGAGTAAAACTGGGGGTTACCATGTAGAAAATAAAAAACGATTATAGTGACCGCGTGGAAAAGTGAAAAACAAAGGCTTACCATGTAGAATATCCCATATTATAAAGATATCAAACTAAGACTAAATGTTAGGAAGCACGGATACACTCATACACCCATGAGATATCGTACTGTATATCAATATAGGGATATGAGTTGAATACGGATAAAATAGGCACTACATACTCGAAAAAGTAATATTTTTTTCATTTATTTTTTCTTGCGGATACGAACTAGACTTGTTTAGTTTGGATACGCCTTTTAAACTTAACATTAATGTCTTTTTCCATCTACTTTTTGCTTGATCTTTAAGGCATTTCATTCACCTAGTAGTCCTACTTCCAATCCGAAGCGTAATTATCTCTCACTAAGATTGAAGCACGCCTCTCCTCCATTGTCGTAATCGACTACTTTGCATTTGCAGTAACTTGTCAAGTCGTTCTTTAACACTCATTGGTCTCACGACTCGATCAAATTTATGTAAAACAATAACTTCTGAAGTTATTGTACATCGTTTAAGAAATAGTGCCATGGGGTTGTAAAGTTTTGAATTAATTAGCACATTAAGTTCCCAATTTTCACAAGTTTTGGTCAACCTGCTTAATTTAAAAAAAATTATTATATTTTTCTTTTATTTATTTTGACTATTGGTACGCTAAGTACCAAATTAATTGTGAATATTCACTTATTGGTATATTACATAATTTTTTGTCACCCCCGTATCCTCCAATTTCCGGGATATTATACCCCTAAATATGTATTGTACTCTTATTTGTGCAACCTAGACTAGATGTAATACTAATTTTCACAGGCATATGTATGCTGATGTACGTGCTTTAATTAAATGTTGTTCATGTCAATAACCTTTTGTTTAGCTTGCTCATAAACAAAACTAAGGATGGCTGAGTGGATGGAAGTAAACTAAGGGAGCTTTTTATTTTCTTCGTTGGTGAAGTATATAAGCAATTAAAGTGAGTGCTTTTGGAGACTTGCATTAAACAAGTAAACAACTACTGGGTGAAAGTCGTCAAAAGAGAAAGGGTGCTACTAGCAGATCTGCTAGCCAAGAAAGCTCGGAAGGAGTATGCTGCATTTAGAGAAGGAAGGACTTACAATCAGATGAAACCTTAAAGGAAATTTTTGATAAAAATGGCTTGAAAAAACAATCGATGTGTAACAATCTAGGCATAGTTTTTGGACATTCTACTAACTGTAAACGCTAATATGAATATATAGGCCTAATGCCTCCTCTCACTACCAAAGACTCACGTAATTAAAGCTTATTCATCATTATTATTATTTTTTTTGGAATAATAGCATAGATAAATTAATAAGTAGCAGCTACAAGTTCGTTACAGCCCATTGGCTCAAAAGGAGCAGCCCAAAAGAAGCCTTACCCTCCGGGTTAAAAGGAAAACTTGGATCCATGGTATGATCCTGGAGTTCTATAGCCTCTTATCTTGGCCAAACTAGTACAAGCTAATTGTCAAATTAATGTTTGATGTACTTTGAAGCTAGTTCATCAGCAGCCCCATTCCAGCATCTCGTAATCTTGTAGACATGGATTGTCCATGTGGTGGTATGGAGCAACTCCCTGCAATCAAAGTATAGATTAGTAAGGCCATCCTTATATTTGCCTTCGGTTACAATCAATCTTCCATTCTGGCTAACATATATTCCAGCAATACCTACTTTCTTGTTCAAGAAGGATGCATCTACAAGAATAGATTGGGGGTGGAAAGGGTGGTGGGGCGGGGGGGTTGCAGTTTGGGGTAGTTGTTTTGCCTTGGTTCTGGTTGGTGGCATTATTTTTGGAGAGTAAGTACTCCTTGGCGAGAGATGTGGCTGAGTCAAGAGATTGGTTGGGTTTGATGTTAAATTTTGAGAAAATCAAAGAGTTCCTTCTGAACCAAATTTTCCAAAGAACATGGCAAAAGATGGAATTCCACGATAGAACATTAATAGTAATTTTATTATGAACATTATCACAGATTCGAAAATACAAGTCGTTTTCAAAAAAAAAGAGTAAGACACATCAGTTAGATCCCAGACTTGCCTAGTCCTAACACAGTCCCGAAAAACATGTAAGATATTCTCAGCGGAGTTAGGGCAGAAAGGACAACTATTAGAGGGACAGAGCCCTCTAATAGCTTTTATTTCTCTAGTAGGGAATCTTCCCCACCAAATCCGCCAAAAAAAAAATTGGATTTTTTGAAGACAGGGGAGATTCCAGATATCTTCCCATTTGAAATCATTGTTAGAAATATTCATATTTAACAAATTGACAGATTTTGACCAAATATTATCATACAAGGTTTTGAAAAAAAAAATTATTAACAGCAAGGGAGAAGGCTGGGAAATCTATTTTTGAGAAGGGAATAGGAATGCTCATAATATGGTCAAGGACAACAGGAGCAAGGCATGTTTGATCAAGATCCCAAGTGCCTTGGATGATGTAATCACACACCTTGGTAAGCTCCCAATCCCTAGGTAGAGGGCCAATAAAATTGTTCTTCAAGGTTCCTAGATTAGTCCGATTGTCCTCCCAAAAGGAGATGTTTGACCCATCCCCAATATGCCAAGAAGAGTAGGCTTTAAACCATTCAAACCTCTTTCTCATATCCTGACAAATGTGGGAAGCCATACTGAAAGAGAAAGTCTAAACCCATATGGCATATGTATATATACAGGGCAAGAAAGTCATTTATCACACTTAAAAAGTAACTGTGGTTTGAGGTAGAGTTAGTGATTGTTCATTGTTAGTATTTTATATTGAAAAGCAAAAGTAACCTCTCTCCTCCCACTGTATTTTCTGAAACAGCATCTCCCTCCAACTCCTCTCTCCTTCCTTTCCCACTCTCTCTTCTTCCCTTCACCCACCTCTACCAGGCATATGTACATATGCCATATGGGTTTAGACTTTCTCTAAGCATAAATGTAACACCATTAATCTCCCCCCAACTCCACATACAGACACCCTATTGTTCTTCTTACCTGTATAGTCAAATAGTATATGCTCTTGTGCTTGCCTTTTCTTTTTTCGTTTTATCCTGAGAATAGTTGGTAAAACTTTCATTCGATTAGTTGTTGTTGTATATTTACCCCTAATTTTTTTTTTTGAGATTAGAAACCATCTTGTGTTGTTATGTTCCAAGACAGATATTTTGCGAGGAGTCTTCTGCTGGCAAAATGCTTTGGCTGTTTCACTTTTGTGTTGTTGCACTATTTTTCTGATGCATTCGTTACCCCTTGAGTTGGTACCCAGTCTACACAATGGCATTCTTTCATCCACTTATATTTTTTGTTTTCATTTTGTAGGAATGGACAATGTGACGAAGTTCCAGTTAGGAGTGTTATCTTCGGGACTATAATTAGATGAAACAACTATGTCATTAAACTTTGTTCTAATAAGTTTATTTTTTATTTTTTTAGATAGGGACTAATAGAACTAAGCTTCTTTATTTACATGAATCAATGTGTGTGGATGTACTTCTAAATTTTTTGGAATCGTTTGTAAAACATTGAAATTCTATTGATATGAGTGTACTTTGAGCTTTTAACCTATCTTTAACCTTTATTGACTTCTGCTAATCTCGAATTACAACAACACTATATATATCAATGCGTTCAATTAGTCATATCAAATTCCATATATTATGAGAAGTAGTTAATTTCTTATTTAGCAGACCAAATTTTATGTAAATTGATTTGTTTGATATGAAACATAAGTAGGTTTTATAGGTTTAGGGTTGATTGTTTATACATTTTATAGGTTTTGTGTTGATAGTTTTTAGGTGATGTGCATTGTTTAACTAGCTCCAACATTTATGCAATCCATTGTACATTCACCTACTACTGAAAAACATTCATATTGACTGTTTTACATTGATAATTACTATTTTGCATTCTTTCCACACATAACGTGATTTATAATAACAATAAACGTCAATAGATTCCATAGGTTTAGGGGTGATTATTTATAGGTTTAGGGTTGATAGTTTAACTAACTCTAACATGTATGCGATCCATTGTACATTCACCTACTACCAAAAAACATTCATATTGACAATTTTACATTAATAGTGACAATTTTGCATTCCTATCATACATAAGGTGATATATAATAAACAAAAGCACCAATAGGGTTTATAGGTATAGGGCTGATTATTTATAGATTTTATTTGTGTAGTGTTGATAGTTTATAGGTGTTGTGCATTGTTTAATTGGCTCCAACATTTATCCAATCCATTGTACATTCACCTACTATCAAAAAACATTCATATAGACTATTTTACATTGATAATGACTATTTTGCATTCCTTCCACACATAAGGTGATTTATAATAACAATAAACATCAACAGATTCCATAGGTTTAGGGATGATTATTTATAGGTTTAGTATTGAAAGTTTCTAGCTCTAGCATCTATGCGATTTATTGTACGTTCACCTACTACCAAAAAACATTCATATTGACAATTTTACATTAATAACGACAATTTTGCATTCTTTTCATACATAAGGTGATTTATAATAAAGAAAAACACCAATAGGTTTTATAGGTATATGGCTGATTGTTTATAGATTTTATTGGTGTAGTGTTGATTGATAATTTATAGGTTTTGTGCATTGTTTAATTAATTAGCTCTAGCATTTATGCAATCCATTGTACATCCAACAAATTATACATTCACCAAAGGCATCATGTCCATTCAGATGGACCAATTTACATTAATAATAACTTTTTTCATTTCATTTCGCCCATAATCACCAATCATCATGAGGTTGTCCTAATTAAGGTGATTAGTAACATCAAATACATCCCCTTCTCATTTATGTATGAGACTATGTACCATAGGACTTGCCATAGCCAAATCACTTGGTTTTTAGTCCATTCTTAAGGGTTAAGAAATGATTATCAGTAGATTTTGAGCATTGTTTAACTTACTCTACTATTTATCCAACATATTATACATGTCCATTCAAATGGATCAATTTACATTGATAATTATTTTTTTCCATTCCTTTTCACCTATAATAATCTAATATCATGAGGTTGTCCTAATTAAGGTGATTAGTAACATCAAATACATCCCCTTCTCATTTCTGTATGGGACTATGTACCATAGGACTTGCCATAGCCAAATCACTTAGTTTTTAGTCTACTCTTTAGGGTTAAGGAATGATTATCAATAGGTTTTGAGCATTGTTTAACTTGCTCTAGCATCTATTCCAATTTTTATTACTAAGAATAATGACACCAAAATGTCCTATACTTATGAGATTTTTACATAAAAACATAAATCATTTGTTTTATGGTGCATTATGTGGCTCATCTAGTTTTATTTTATACATCTCTTTTTGGATAAGGTCAACTTAATTATTTCTAGGTTTTAAGCATTGTTTAACTTGCTCTACTATCTATCCAACGGATTATACATTCACCTAAGGCATCATGTCCATTCAAACGGATCAATTTACATTGAAAATTACATTTTTCCATATTCCTTTTCACCCATAATAACCTATGATCATAAGAGTGACCTAATTAAGGTGATTAGTAATATCAAATACATCCCCTTCTCATTTCTATATGGGACTATGTATCGTATGACATGTCATGGCCAAATCACTTAGTTTTTAGTCTACTCTTTAGGGTTAAAGATGATTATCAATAGGTTTTGAACATTGTTTTACTTGCTCTAGCATCTATCCAATTTTGATTACTAAGAACAATGACACCTACATGTCATATAACTATGAGATTTTTACATTAAATAATGAACCATCTGTATCTTGGTGCATTACACGGCTAGTGTAATTTTATTTTACACATCTCTTTATGGATGGCATTGTCTAACTTGTTCTACTATCTATCCAATGGAATATACATTCACCTAAGGCATCATGTTCATTCAGATGGATCAATTTACATTGAAAATTATATTTTTCCATTCTTTTTCACCCATAATCACCTATTATCATGAGGGTGACCTAATTAAGGTGATTAGTAATATAAAATACATCGCCTTTTTCTTTCTATATGAGACTATGTATCATATGACTTGTCATGGCCAATTTACTTGGTTTTTAGTCTACTCTTTAGGGTTAAAGTATGATTATCAATAGGTTTTGAGCATTGTTTAACTTGCTCTAGAATCCATCCAAATTTGATTACTAAGAACAATGACACCTACATATCCTTTAACTATGATATTTTTACATTAAATCATGAACCATTTGTATCATGGTGCATTACACGGCTTAACTAATTTTATTATACACATCTCTTTATGGATAAGTGCCAATTTGTTTATTTCTAGGTTTTAGGCATTTGTTAACTTGCTCTACTATCTATCTAATGGAATAAACATTCACCTAAGGCATCATGTCCATTCAGATGGATCAATTTACACAGAAAATTATATTTTTCCATTCTTTTTCACCCATAATCACCTATTATCATGAGGGTGACCTAATTAAGATGATTAATAATATAAAATACATCCCCTTCTCATTTCTATATGGGACTATGTATCATATGACTTGTCATAGCCAATTTACTTGGTTTTTAGTCTACTCTTTAGGGTTAAAGTATGATTATCAATAGGTTTTGAGCATTGTTTAACTTGCTCTAGCATCCATCCAAATTTGATTACTAAGAATAATGACACCTACATATCCTATAACTATGATATATTTACATTAAATCATGAACCATTTGTATCATGGTGCATTACACGGTTTAACTAATTTTATCATACACATCTCTTTACGGATAAGTGCCAATTTGTTTATTTATAGGTTTTAGGCATTTGTTAACTTGCTCTACTATCTATCTAATGGAATAAACATTCACCTAAGGCATCATGTCCATTCAGATGGATCAATTTACACTGAAAATTACATTTTTCCATTCTTTTTCACCCATAATCACCTATTATCATGAGGGTGACCTAATGAAGGTGATTAGTAATATAAATTACATCCCCTTCTCATTTCTATATGGGACTATGTATCATATGACTTGTCATGGCCAATTTACTTGGTTTTTAGTCTACTCTTTAGGGTTAAAGTATGATTATCAATAGGTTTTGAGCATTGTTTAACTTGCTCTAGCATACATCCAAATTTGATTACTAAGAACAATGACACCTACATGACTATGAGATTGTTACATTAAATCATGAACTATTTCTTTTGTGGTGCCTTACATGGCTTACCGAATTCTATTTTATACATCTCTTTATGGATAAGGGTCAATTTGATTATTTATAATTTTAAGCATTGTTTAACTTGTTGTACTATGTATCCAACGGAATATACATTCACCTATTGCATCATGTCTATCCAGATGGATCAATTTACATTGATAATTACTTTTTTTCATTCATTTTCACCCATAATCACCAGTCATCATGAGTATGTCCTAAATAAGGTGATTAGTAACATCAAATACATCCTCTTCTCATTTCTATATGGGACTATGTACCATAGGACTTGCCATGGACAAATCACTTGGGTTTTATTCCACTCTTTAGGGTTAAGGAATGATTATAAACAGATTTTGAGCATTGTTTTACTTGCTCTAGCATCTATCCAATTCCTGTTAATAAGAATAATGACACCTACATGTCCGATAACTATGAGATTTTTACATTAAAACATGAACCATTTGTATTATGGTGCATTACATGGCTTGTATATCATGTTTTATTTTACACAACACTTTATGGATAAGTGTCAAGTTGATTAATTATATGTTTTAATCATTGTTTAACTTGATATATCCAACGAATTATACAATCACTTAAGGAATCATGTCCATTCAGATGGATCAATTTACATTGATAATTACTTTTTTTCCATTCCTTTTCACCCATAACCATCGATCATCATGAGGTTGTCCTACTTAAGGTGATTAGTTACATCAAATACATCCCCTTCTCATTAATTACTCACAATATAAGCTTTTCATTGCTTGCCAAATAATCATATATAGCACAAGAAATAGATTATAGGTAAACTATATGATTCATTGAGTTCAAAGGTATCACTTAAAAAACAAATTTCAAATGTATATATGGTCCTTCGTCGTAGAGTTTAATTAATCCCAGTGTAAATTTTTTATTCCTTGCTAACAAAAAAAAAATTATCACTCATAAAACCATTTTTCATCATCATAAGTCCTCCCCTCCAAAATAAAAACAACACTAGGTTAAACAACATAAGAAGATCAAACAAAACAAAAGTATAAGCATACACATTTTGAACCTGTACGGGATTTGAACCCACACCATGTGCATTTACATACACAATGCTCTCCCAATTAGAGCTAATAGGCTATGAGTAAGAGAAATGAGAAACATATTATACAAAACAATTCAACAATAGTAAATGCAAAAAGACAAAAAATGGGAACAACCAAAAGAGCACATATTTATGTGCAAAGAGACTTATTAAGAAATATGAAACATAAGAAATGAAAAGGGATATCACATAAAAACAGAGGATTAGAGAAAATGGAAAGGGGGGGGTATATCAACGATTGTGGTGTGGCTTTTACAATGTCTACCAGAGCAAAAAGCATTGTGGCTTACTGGCTTTGTCCCACACACCCAAATGATCTTTAATCATCTTAATTTCTATATCAATCATAAAACTCACAATCCCAAATGAATTAGTTGGACATAAAACCACATTTATTTATATCATATCATGTAATCATTTACTGAAAGTAGTAGTTTACAAATAGCATTCCCACTATTCCCTAACACTATGCTTATATAATCTCATCAATTAAATCACATGAGCATCATAAAAAAAAAAAAAATCAAACTCCAACATCACAAATCCCATACCAACAAACACACACCATCAAACAACTATGCCTGCAACATATACCATCATCAATTCTACACCACCAATAAACCCAAGTTTTGATCTTGCAAAATAAACCCCATAAATAAAGTTGAAAACAAATAGATGGAAGAGATGGCATAGGGCAGGGTCGCTGGAGGTGAGGATGAAACCCATTTGATTGTGGCAAAAATAGAGGAGATGGGTGGCGGTCCACCGCACCTACTACCAGCAGTGGTGGCGGCCCCGAAATAATCAGTGGCTTTCACGAGGTGGGTTTGAGAAATGACCAACGGTGGCTGAGCGGCTCAATTAGCCCCAAAACACAAGCGGGAGGCGACATTGACTACTAGCGGCGGTGGTGCGGCGTTGGCAGATCGGCGCTGCTACCCATGAAAAATCAGACATATGATTGCTAAAAGAGAAATATAGCTTTTGAGGAGGAAGGGAAGATAGTTCAGTAAAGAAATGGAGATGGTGGAGAAAAATGAACATGGTTTTCTACTGGTACACATTCCTCTCTCTTTTTCCTGAATGTTAACAGTATAAAGGCAAGAGGAAGGGGTGAGAAATGATTTAATATTGGGAGAGTTAACCATAGTTACTTGAAGGGATAGCTAAGTCATTTCAAGTCAAAAAGTAAGGGTACAAAAGACATTCAACATGTTGCATATGTACATATGGCATATGTGTTTAGCCGGACTCATACTGAAAGGAGTAGGCCAATCATGTTTGCAATACTTAGCTTGTAGAGTCTTAGTGGCAAGACCGGTTGTCATAGGTATTCATTTTCAGTAGAGTTTGACCATTTAGATAGTATTTCTTATTTAATTATTTCTAATACCCTCAACCCTTCAGTGATAGTGTTGTGCGGAAGCGCGGTGGTAAGCAGTTTCGGTATAAACAGAAAATAAACAAGAAAGATAAGAGACATATATTTTACGTGGTTCACCATCAACATGAT
>CAAKMY010036196.1:0-12686 GCA_901111285.1 Corrigiola litoralis
CCCAAGTGTGCTAAGTTGGGATTGAATCATTTGTTATTTGCTGATGACTTATTGGTTTTCACCAGAGCTGATGTGCCTTCTGTTAATGCTGTTGCTAAGGTTATGGCTGAGTTTACAACTTACTCTGGCCTTGCTGCTAACCCCCTCAAAACCTGTATGTACTTTGGTGGTGTTGCTAATAATATCAGGCAAGAGATTTTACAGGCTACTGGTTATTCTGAAGGAAACTTTCCTTTCAGATACCTTGGGATTCCTCTGCATACTGCTAGAATCACTACTACTATGTATCAGACCCTTATTGACAAAATTAAGCTGAAGATTAACTGTTGGACTAGCAAATTGTTGTCTTATGCAGGTAAGATCCAGCTGATTAAGTCTGTGTTGTTTGGTCTTGAAAATTTCTGGTGCACATGTCTGCTTCTTCCTAAGTCCATTGTAAAGTGTATTCAGAAGATTTGCAGGGAGTTTTGTGGGGTTGTTCTGATAATCATCATAGGATTACTTTCAGAAAATGGGATTATATGTGTTATCCTAAGAAGGAGGGAGGGATTGGTATTAAGGAGTTGCTTAGCTGGAATAAAGCCTTACTCCTGAAATGGGTGTGGAAGCTGCATATTGGGAAGTCTGATATCTGGTGTCACTGGATTAGGAGTTATGTTCTTCACTCACATTCTATCTGGACTGTTGTGTGCAGAGCTGATGACTCTTGGTCTTGGAAATCTTTACTGTCTGTGAGAGATTGTTTTGTTACTCTTGCTGGTGGTGTTGAGAATGTTGTTCACCTATTTCAGAGTTGGTCAGATGCTGGCAAGCTAGTGGTTAGCAAGGTTTATGAGTTTCTGAGACCAAAATCTGCCATTAAGTTTTGGTTCTCCTCTGTTTGGGACTCTTCAGTCTTACCTAGGCACTCATTCTTTGGAACAATGGCTATCACTAACTCTCTTCCTACTGTTGATAACCTGTGCAATAGAGGTCTTGTTATTGTTAATAGGTGTGTTCTTTGTAAGGTAGCCAGTGAATCAATGCAGCACCTGTTCTTTGAGTGTTCCTTCTCTTGTGCTGTGAGGAGGGCTATACTTGACTGGCATGGCATGGCTCGATCTGTTCTTAATCTGAAGCAAGAGTTACAGTGGCTTTGCAGGTGCAATAGGGGTAAGAAAATCTTTCAGAAGTGGCTTCGATGCTCCTTGCTTGTTACTATTTCTGAAATCTGGAGGGAGAGGAATTATAGGATTTTTTGTGATAAGGAATGTACCATTTCTCATTTGATTAGTCAGATTAAGTACTTAGTGAGTATTCGAATGTTTTGTATAAGGCATGATGTCTCGGAAGCGCATGTAACTGATTTCCTCCTTGGCTAGCTCTTTAACTAAGGGCTAGTGTTTTAAGGCTTGGACTCTCTTTTTGGTTGAGGTATAAATATATTTGTCCTTTTTCAAAAAAAAAAAGAACTCAAAGGAAAAAATTAATGAAAAAGTAGAAAAGCTGGTTGCTACAAGAAACACTAGTATTTACTCACAAATTATTTGATAAGAGTCAAGCAGTTGCAAAATTTAATGAAAAAGCAAGACATTGTAACCTTTCTAGCCTCGTAGACACTGTAACCTTTCTAGCCTCGTAGAAAACATTAATAAAACCACAATAAAATCGATCATACACAAGTTTGTCTACGAAATTGAGAGATTTTGAACAAGTTTGACAAATTAAATAAAACCACAATAAATCAAAATAAAAGCACACAAATCATTCTCCAAAATCAGAGATTGAACTACTAGCTAAGTAGCATAGTGAATATAGAAAAATCAAAAACTGTAAATTACTCAATAATAATAAAAAAATAGAGAACCTCACATTTGCAGTTTGTCAGAAGGCTGGGTGGGTGGTGGTCTCGGATTGGCGCAGGATGGCAGGGGTCTGGGTGACGGCGAGAACGCGGTGGCGTGAGAGGGCCTCAGGGATGCCGCCGGAGCCGTACTCCATGTCGACAACGACAAAGTTATAGACGGATAGGACGGCGATCTCAGCGGAGGGGGGGGAGGAGCAAAGGAAGAGACCGCAAAGGGGGTCACCCTACTAATGCGGGTTTAGAGGGTGGGCGGGTATGGGGTGCTGGTGTCGAGGTCGACTGGTCAAGGTTTTGAAGGTGGGGATTTGGAGAAGTGGGTATGAAAAAGAGAGAGCCAATGGTAGTTTTCAATGGGGTAGGAGGAAATGTTTTTTTTTTAAGTCCGTACTTAGGTTTTCTTAGTTCTTTTTAAGTTTGAATCAAAAACTTCCCCTAGCGTGCTATACTGATTATGGGACAGTATTCATGATTTTTTTTATTATCTCATTAACGACGAGCAAGACACTATATCATTTCAGCTAGTTTGTTGCACCCTAGTATACAACGAGGGAAATGAATAGTGGTCGTTATTGATTCTAAATAACGATGATAATTTTTGTTGGTCGTTATTGTGTGGTCGTTAAAGATGTTATTTCTAGTAGTGCACCAAGTTCACAGCATGATTCTTGAATGGGTTCGTGTCATTGCTTGGAGGTGCCCCTGGAGCTTGGATCGTCCCTTCATCTATGAGATCATTGATCTCATTCCTCAACCTGGAGCACGCACACATAACATGCCCTCTACCTTGATGAAAGTCGCACCATTCATTGGGGTTCCAACTAGGCCATTTATTTTGAGGGTCCGAAGTGGGCCCTATTGCCTTCAAATATCCAACAGCCTTAAGCTTTTCAAAAACGTCGTCTCCCAATTTCATCCCCAAATTAGAATACTTCCTCTTGGGCTTCTTGTTATAAGGAGGGACCGCATGGTAGGACTCCTTTTGCAAGGCATTAACGTCTACCGCTTCAGCCTTGGAAGTCGTAGTCTTGGTCTTATTCTTCCAAATAGGCCTCTCTTGACTCTGCGATGGGGTTGACAAGACCTTTTCCTCAACAATAACCCCTAAATCTTCCAATTCAGCAAAATCCCGAAACACCTTCAACTCCATATGAGTCTTGTAAGACGATTGCAGGTTGTTAGTGACAGTCCTACATTGGTTTTTTCAGAAGGTCTATTGATCATATGAATTGCAATGACTCTCCATCTCTTAAGGAAAACAATAAATCGCTCATCCTTTTCTTGCTTGCACAATTCTAGATCACGAAGGATCATGGGATCACCCTCGTACCATAGCCATATTGATCCATGAACTCCTTCTTCACCTCTCGCAAGTATCGATATTTTGTGGACCGAGCTGGATGAACCACTCACTTACTTGGTCCCCTAAATTATGAAGGAACAAAGAAGGCCACATACACCTTTCAATTTCCTTCAGCTACATGGCATTGACAAAGTTCCTCACATGAGTCTTATCGAGGGTCTCTGCACTATACTCTAGAATTTTGGGCATTTCAAACTTCTTTGTAAGATTTCCTTTGATCTTCGGCTCAAACAAATCATTGTCCAAAAAACGGTATGCGAAGAGATGACTTTTGGGATGTATGGCCTTCAAAGCAGAATACCTGGCGTCTCCAGATGAGACACCCTTGACAGACTTGGCTTCAGAAGCTGTCGAACCTTCACCATCACTTTCATCCCCATGAACAGATTCTTCCTTTTTGAACTCCTCAACCTTCTTCTTGAGTTCCACGTCTACTTCATTGTGTTATTTTAGGGCTTTTTATTGTGTGTTACATCAAACAAAATTCGTAAAAGTGTTGTATTAGGTGATATAAATATGAGCATTTAAACTTAGCCAAGTTATTAGCTTCTTATTTCCATTTCGCAAACAATGATATATAACGTGCCACTCAAGAAACATCCGTAAACACTCTAACATGAACCTTAACAAGATCCTAACAATTCATATATACAAATCTTTACAAGGTAACCTAACATAGGTATAGTCCATAATAAACATAAACATGATATCTACAACCCATCAAGATCCACAAACCTAAATATGATTTCTAGGGGTTTGCGAAATGTAAAGTTCTCCTAACCACATGACACTAGCCATTATCGAATACAAATCCTAGCATGATGCGAAAGTTCTCTACAAAATGCTAACAATGCTAGATTCAATATAAACTAACACAATATCAATAAAGGACCCATGAGGACAAGCAAAGCTTGTGAGTTAACCCTCAAGTCATATCGCGTAGTAACAGGAGGATCAATGGTGGACTAGATTTGTTTAGAAGTGAACTCTTCTCTCTTGAAATGTCTCTCTTGAACAAACCCTAGCCTTTTACGAGGCCCCAAAACCAAAACAAAACCCTTACCCTTGCAAGGACTTAGGGAAGCGGGCCTAAGCCTCATGATCCATCTAACAAGGCTTAATCACTCCTTTAATAGCTTGGGATTGACCCGAAGCATCGAGTCTAACTAAACCAGCCTCTGCTAACACAACTTTAACACGATTAATGAACCTTCTCCCGCCAATTGAGACATGTCTCGACATTATGAGCTCACTCCCTACGAACATTTCATCCACCTATGATCTAGACTACGCGAGTACTAAAGAATTTCATCATCGCGCTTGACATAGACGAATTACGATGTCTACACTATCCGAACAATTCTTAATAGTACAAAATGAAGGTACATCTTTCCATGCAAATACAAGTAAATCATTAGTAAATGTCAAATGATTCAAATTTAGTCTGGAACTTTATGGATGAGACATAATTAAACAAGTTTCTTCCCTTTGTATACGTAGCTTGTTCTAGATCAATGATGGTTTGAGTCACAACCAGGATTCTAATATTATAATAGGTCAATAATCGAGCACAGAGTAAGGAATATCCTTCCAAGGAATAAGGGCAAGTATCGTAGCATTAACATGTTTAAGCAGCTACCTGAACTGAAAAAAATCTTGAACAACATCACAAACATCTACACTTCTAATTCCCTACGCTTTCTTGAGAAAGCCTGATGAAAAACCATATGCACCAGGAGCTTTAATCTCATTAATTAAAAATAAGGCAGACTTTACCTCTTCAGCAGTAACTAGCTTAATCAAATCAGCGCACTGGATAGAAGTGAGACTAGAACTAGAAGCAAAACAATTGTTATCAAACTCAGTAGGAATAGAATCAGATCTCAACAATTTCATTTAAAAGTCTAAGAAAGCACTTTTAATATCTTCAGGTTCATTCTTCAGATTAGCAGCCTCATCCCTGATTGACATGATCTTATTAACCCTCCTTTTTTAAGCCGCTCTAGCATGAAAATATTTTAAATTTTCATCACTATGTTGAATATCTATTATTTTAGATCTTTTCACAATACTGCTCAATTCAGCTTTTATGAGTTTAGTATACTTATCCCTCAAACTTTTCACCAAACCTTGCAAACCAATGTCTCTAGAAGAAGCCTGCAAGTGTTTCTAAGTCTGAATAAGCAAAATCTCACCAACTACTACTATATCTTGAATAATACAGTCATTCTTCTTATGCATATCTTTGAACTTAGGTTTTAATAGCTTTCTTTTTGAAACAACCCTAAACATCTTGTTGTAATCAACCTGTACATTCTAGACCCTTCTCACAATATTATGAGAATCTATATCATCAGACCGATGATTCAAGTACTTGAATACTTGAATGGGGTATCAATATGAACGTAAGGCTCCTGAATAGAAGGAATTGCAGATGAATGATCAAACATTCCACGTGGAGGAAACTGCGCTAAAACATCCAAATTTTGAGCAAATCAAGAAGAATTCCCAAAACTCTATCCAACTTTGACCAAACTCTATCCAGGTCATCTTGACTATTGGTCCAAGTAAAATAATCAACTATTGTAGGCAAGTTAGTAAGCCTAAATACAAGAAGACAATCAGAAAAGTCATCAATCTCATTAGCTTTAGGCAAATTTCTACTAATCCTCTCTGGAATATGGAGAACAACATTGAAACGCCACTAACATATCCAAGGATCAATAATATTACCAGCAATAATTACCATATCACTCCATATAGACTTTGTAGTAGCTTCATTTGAAGCATAAAGAGCAATAAAATTTAAGCTTAGAATTCCTACTTTAAACCAAACAATGAACCAGCGACTCATTACGACATCAGCTAATGCTTAATTCCACATGACCCAGATTGTACCATTTCTACCAGTTGGTCACTGTCATTATGTAATTATTTATCGCCTTATATCGATTAACTTTCATTGAACAATATTAACAAACTATCTTGTTCTTGAGGAGCGCGGTCTATTACTTTCTACTATTTTAGGCGATCACTAAAAACCCTTTTGTCCCAAGAGCATGTAATCATCTTTAATTAGGAGGATAAGGGTCCTCTGCCCAAAACAAAGCATCCTGATCTTGATCAGAATCAAATATTGAATGTTGAGAAAACACAATGTTTATACTAAAATCACCAATTGAGGTCACCCTAAAATCAATAACCTTTTTAGAAACTTTAGAACCCTTACCTAGAGTGAAACCTTCAAATATAGTATGTATACACCCTTGCTTAGAACTTGAGTCAGTTTCAACCAAAACCTAGTCAGGTTTAGGCTTAGCCACCCCCCCCCCCCCGGCAACATTTGTTGTTCTACAATAGAATCACTTGTAACTTTTTTTTTCTTTGTATTCCTGAAATTTTCCAGCTTAAGGACCATTTTAATAAAGATATAACAATAGTGTGGTACCCACTCATACTACACAGTTTGAGTAATAAGACCACAATATGGAGTGTTCAAGAGCAATTTAGTAGACATCTCCTTAGAAATATCAACGTATTAAGACCCGTGCAAAAGAACTCATACTTTTAATGACTTACCAATCCTACTATCAGTCTTGCTAAAACTCCTATTTGACCTAAAATAGGGATCAAGATACGGGAAAAGCATCAAAAATGGGACAGTTGTTACACATTCCGATTGTTCACAAAAGGTAGTAGACCAAGGCTTCTAAATGAGTGGATTCCCTGATTAATTCCCTCCAATATTCCAAGGACCACCCCGTAGAATATCATGCATCTTCTCATCAGAAGCAAAGTAAAAATAATACAACCCTATTTTGTAATAGAGCACAACTCGCAAAACTACATGAGTTGTCCTAATATACAAATTTTTACACTTCCTTAAGCTTAGTATGTGCAACAATTATAGTACCAACAAGTGTAGATTTCTAAAATCCTCTTCTTTTGTTATATTTTCCTCCTCTATGACTACAACATCAGCATTAGAACAATTTTATACAAACTCCAACCACTCGTGAGGTCTTATTTGAGGATTCAGTTAGATGTTTCTTAGTAGAAATGCACTTAATATGCATAAATTTTACAAGAATTATATTGCACATGTTGTTATAATACCTCAGCCACCCAAGAACCATTTCCAACTATTACTTTAAATACGTCAGGGATCAAAAAATCCATTGAACGTGATTGAGCTTGGTTGAGGTTCATTTTTATGTTGGGTATTAAATGTTTCCTTCTAAATAACACTATCCTTGGGCAAAGAAGTACCATTACCTTCATGTTGTTGAGTATTATGATTTTCTGTGGTTTTTTTTGAGGATCTCCCTCTAGTGTTTTCCATAATTGCTCGGCTAGTAGATTTCAATGGCGCCTAAAAGCAGTGCATCCAACACACATAAGATACTTGTATTGTTTAGTAAGCTTTCTATTTCTAGAAAGAGCGGAGAGCTTCTCTCACTAGAATTCTTATTTAACCCTTTTTAATTGTTTGATTTTGATTTTAGGTAAAAGTATCTATTGATTTTTTATTTTGATTTTGAATGTGGGATTTGGGTTTCGCATTATTGCATTATAAAGATGAAGTTTGACCAACTCATACTAATGTTGTGATAGCAGTTGCCATGCATATTTATGATATATTTTACGACATGGATGGATGACTAGAGGGATAAAGATGAATTGAGTTGTGAAGTGAATAAATTCCTTAATTTTGTTCATAAAATTGGCTACTTATCGTACCTTCATTATTGATGATATTATACAGAAATAAAGAAAGAGTAATTTTTTATCTTTTATGAAACACCGATGTTCAGATAGTTGTAGTGGCATGGGTGTTTGAGGTCCACAACGAGAAAAATAGTTATCAGTTACTAATTGAAAAAAAAAAATTGTAAGTTCAGGTCAACAAGTAGTTGCTAACTCCCTTTGTAACAATGTAGTCCACCATTATCCTTAACGTAACTTATTAATATAACGAGTTGTGCAACGTCCCAGTTGAGCTTTAATAAAAGGGCACTCCAGATTCAAGGCCTCCCATACGAGATGGCGGATCAGGCTTCATCCCAAGCACTTAACACAAGGCCACATATTTGCTTTAATACCATCTTTAGCAACCTAAAATGCCATTAGTTTCAATACAATCCATCAATATAAGGTGTTTCCCCTTTCAGACCCATTTGTCCTCACTTTACCCAAAATAGGAAGACCTTATTTATATGGTAGTTTATCAGTGATAGGATACAAATACTAATATGTTAGACTCTCTCACATAAAAAATCTAAGTCATTTTGATTCATAGTTAGAAACAAAATATGTAAGAAGGTGGCTATCAATTTGGTAAACACTTGAAATTAATAATACCTTAAATGTGGTTAAAACTTATATTTTTTAAGAAGTGATTAACCTCTTCACGGAGTGATATAAAACTTTGGCCATAAGACATTAACTACTCAATGAACCTTTATAGATATCCGAAGTATTTAAATGTATTAATCTTGAAAATATGGATCAAAAAGGTTTTTAGTTTTCTTACTCTACCTGTTGGACGATTTCAACATTTACTCCCTCCCCCTCCCCCTTTCTAATTTTTTGTATTCATTTTTCAAGTTTGTACAAACATAAAATCCACTAATAAGAAAAGCATATATGCCATTGATTTTACTTTTCTCTTGTTTACCAAATTCAAATCTGCCTTTAGGACCAAAGAAATATTACATCTAAATCAATATCAAAATATGCCCACTATCTGGGAGTTCAACCTGCCTAACGATAATCCTCGGTTCGAATCCTCATACCCCTTTTCTGGTATCTTTAATTGTTTCAATGTACCAAGAAAAAAAAAAGCAGAAGAAAATAATTGACGAAGTAGGTATTATATATTTATGATTAATAATTAACCAATATACTACTTGATTTTAAGGATAATAAATTAAAGCTTAAATGTCGAAAACATCACATCCATAAAATGTGAAAGGAATATTAATAGGCTACATAACATGATGACAATGAATACGACGGCTTACTAAGAGTGCTGAAAACAACAATGAGCTAAGAAATGTGCTTAAAGAAAGACATACAATTCTTCTACTAATATGTAATAAAACACAAAACACTTCCATCTCTAGCCACTCAAAAATGCATAGCTTCCGATGGTGGGGCTTAACTGCAATGGAGAACACCAAAACATCTTCCCTTGCCGCCCAATTCTAAGTTCTAACTACATATAACTAACTCCAAATTGAAAAAGCATATAGAAAAGTTTTTAAGGCATCATAGAAAACTGCTGGAAGGCCTAAAATAAGCAGCCCAAAGGCAGTGGATGATAATGAAAATCACTGGCTTTATGAAAAACCTCAAAGCAGTGATGTTCGGAAGGAGAATGAGAATAAGCAGCATAAAAAGAGAGAGAACGAAGAGAGTTTAAGAGGGTAGAAGATGAAAACTCGGGACCAAAAACGGCTACAGAAAGAAAGAAAGACAAGAAATGAAATGAGAGGAAACTTAATCTTGATCCTTGGAGAAAAAAGGCCTCATAGGACAAGAAGATGATGGTAAAGATGAAGAAGAGCCATAACTCTCTTGCTGTATCTGACTAGGTTGGCCGAACAGACTATCTTCTGGACTAAAATTTGAAGAGTAACTAGGATTCTGCTGAAGCATAAGATTATTTGTTGTGTCCAAATCATCCCAAACTGGACTTCCCGGTCCCCAACCAGCCGGAATCGCATTAAACCATGCCTCAGTCATCTCCTTCCAAGCCAACTCGGAGCTCTCTGAGCCACCTTCCCCTGCCCCATAACTCTCCCCAACCGCTTGACTCACGGTTGGGTCACTCGAGCCAGCGCAAGAGTACTCCTCAGGCTCTGCCTCATGTGGTACTGGGGCAGTGAGTTCTGGGGCTGGAAGGCCAGCCTGTGATTTTAGGGATGAGGTTGTGGTCACAGGAGAGTGGTCCTTATTGAGGAAGAGCTCAGGGAAGTTGAGCCTCGCGTTCTCCCCTCGTAACTTGAACGCTTCTCGGTCATATGCCATGGCGGCATCCTCGGCAGTGTCAAATGTGCCGAGCCATAGGCGTGTTCTGTTCTTGGGGAGGCGGATTTCGGCCACCCATTTCCCCCAGTGCCGTTGTCTCACACCTCTGTACAGCTTGGTTGATGAGATTGGCGGCACTAGTCCTCCCTCTTGAGGTATTTGCCGCCCATTTCCTTGGGCGGCAAGCTTATTGATCATCATCATCCTCCCTCTTGGGCTTAAATTCAGTGCATCACTCCAGTATTGGAGCTGCTGGAGCTGTTGGTTAATCGCAGTCGGATTGTACTGATAATTATATCCACTGCCTTGATTGAATGAAATCATCTGCTGCTGTTGTTGTTGTTGCTGCTGTGGGGGCAGCTGTTGGTTAATAACAGGGAATTGAGGCGTGTTAATCTGAGTATAGGACCCATCATAAGCAAATGGAAATGCTATTTTGGAAGACGGAAACGGTGAGGTGTTTGTAAAAGCAAATGGATTCAGATTTTCTGTGGACATTAAAGGAGGATAGGAAGAAGACCCAGTGGACTGAAACAATAAAGGGTGGTCGTTTCGACGTCGTTCAGGGCTTCTGACCTTTTTGAGTGGACGTCCTGCAATGGAAGCTTCATCAATAACTTGCGTCCATTGCTGATACTGATCGCCATGCTCCTTTTCTTTGTGTCTATCCCATTTCATCTTCGCCATGGATTCCGCTTCTTCTGACATCTGCTTTGCCTTACCACTGGAATTTCTAGACATTGTATATATTGTACAAAAATTGATTACAAACAGCCTCTGCTCTCTCTCTCTCTAACGATGATCTGATGAAGTATTTGGGAGGTTGTATTGAAGAGTTTTACAGACCTGAGGTTGAAATAAAAAGGTGGGGTGATTCGAATCCAATCGTCGAACAGACGAAGGAAATATACTCAGGCAAAGAGTTAGTGATCAGGATTCGATTTAGATTAGCAGATTCCTGGTTGAAATTTAACAAGAATCACTAATACATAAAGCAAAGAATATCTCATATCTCATCTCAAATCTAGTAAAGACCTGTTTGGCTTTTTGAATCCAACTGTTTGGGTTCTTCTGGATTGTTGTGGAGAAAAGAATATGAGGGGAGATTGGAGGTGAAGAATGTGTAGGGCGAAAAAATCTGTTAGCTTAAGTTATGTTCTAAGAAGTTGAGAGGTGACTAGGATTTGTCACCAAGGCTTTTATAGGAGGCCAAAATTTAGATATTTTTGACCGAAATTTTTGTTTTTCGGACATGGGCTCCACACGGTTGTCGTCTTTTTTTGTTGCTTTGCTTGCATTCTAATGGAGCTCGCAAGTGTCTTGACCGTTTTTTAGTTGAGCAAACTCTCAATTCTATCTCTTTATCATGTCCAGATTTATTTCCATTATTAGAAATAATTTTTTTTTTTTTTTTTGTAATTCTCACAAATTTATCAAAGTTTATGAAAATTAAAGAAAAGAAAATTGAGATTTGCAACTGATTCCCCCCCCCCCCAACCTGATTTTAACAAGATTTTAAAATTTTAGTCAAACAATTAAGTCAAATGTACACAATGGATCGATACTTTGACGCCGTTAGGGTTTGGTCACTAAATTGGGTGAATTATGAAACCCCAGGTGACCAAATTGGAATTATCCACTTACTATTTTTATATAGGGTTTTCTGCACTGGAAACTAGATATCAATAGCTTTCCAACTCCGTATTACATGCCCCAAGAAGATATCAGAATCAAAAGTTATAGCAAGAATAAAACCGAGAGATTTGTTGCCTTAAGCAGTGTCCGATCGGACCCCCCCAAATGTCCGACGTCTTTATTTCTTTTGTCGCAAAGGTCCGATCGGACCCCTCCCGATGTCCGACCGGACCTGTAGCGTGTCCGATGAAGGGGAGTCTGAGGTTTGTTTTCTTATTTTCTTTCCTTTTTTCTTTTGTCTGACCTAGTATTAGGTTTGCCTTATTCCCCCTCTCCTATGTAAAGGAGGGGACGGTTTAGGGTTAATAGAGGGTCAATTCACCTCACCTCTACCACATTTTTACATCATTTCACATCACTAAAAGTTTAAAAACTTAGATTCAAGGGGAAAAGGTTTGGGTTGGGGCCTCCTAAAAGGCTAGTGTTTCAAGAGAAAAGGCTTGTAAAGCCATCAAGAGTTCAACCAAGGGTGTTTAGTAGTAGTACGAGGTTAATGCTTGCTTCTAAAAGTTCATTTAAACATTATTGATCATTGTAAAGCATCGTGGTATGACTTGAGGGTTAACATCCAAGCTTAACTTGTTGTTCTCTATTCTTTTGCCTTGTTTTCAACTAAAACCTTTTTATTCTTATTTCTACATTTAAATCATGTTTAGGCTTATTTTTGATAATGGTTAATTGTAGTATCATGTTAGGAGTTTATATTGACTTATATGCATTGTAAAACTGTTTTAACATTATTTTGTTATTTTT
>CAAKMY010036202.1:0-14113 GCA_901111285.1 Corrigiola litoralis
CCACTAATATATATATATATAAGATGGTTCTTGAATTGCTAAGTTATGAGTATTGGATTTAAATAATGAAGTCTGAGATGACTACCTTTGGATTTAAATACCAGAATGAGTATGACAATAAATGATTGAATAATATGATGGGTAATATGCTTTATATGCCCATGTGTGTTTGTATAGTTGGAAGTAGTGAACGTTGGATGTGTGTGATCACACTTTTGAGTGTGATGAATAATGATGTATGAGTATGTGAACATGTGGATATCTGGAATATATGACTATAGAGCTTGTAAAGCCTGGTTGGTCTTGTATTGATATTGTTTGTTAATATGGAGCTTGTTAAGCTTGTTGGTGGTATTGTATTGATACTGTTGGTTGTCGACTTTGAAAGTCGAATATGGAGTTGTTTGGTTTTTGTTGGTATTGTGATGGTTTGATGGTTGTCGACTATGAGAGTCGACTATGAGATCAATTATGAGATATGTGTGGTGGACTTGATGTCCAGGGGTGTGTTTGATTGTCGACTGTGGGAGTCGAGATTGATTATAATATGTGAAGTGGACTTGATGTCCTGAGTTGTGGTCATATACATTTGAAATGGACTTGATGTATTTGAGTTGCATTTGCAGGTTATTATGTGGATTGAAAATCCTGGATATGTGCATATTACAATCAGAACTCTGTCGAATTTTCGGTATAATATTTGTATTCTTGATATACGTGCTATGCTTGTGAGCATGTGAATAGTGCACATATGAAATATGAATCTTGAGCATGTGAATGCATGATATCTGAATTAAATGTGATCCTTGGCAAAGGATATAGAAACTTTAAGATAAGATTCTCTGGAAGAAACCTTAAAGGATGAACATATGACACAAATCTAGGGATGTTACAGGTCTCTAAGACCTTAAGGATAAGCCTCTCTAGGAGAAACCTTGAGGGAATCTTATGGAGAAGACTCTCTGGGAGAAACCATAAGGATAGGATAAGACCTCGTGGTTGGGGCACCTTATGATTAATTTGTCTCCTTAGAGCGTACCTTTGGGAGGACGCTCTAAGGGGTGTGCACACTAATGACCAGTTAAGGCCAATTATATATAACCAGAGGGAAGACGTTTCCCGATAAATGAGATGCCTTGCTATGTGCCGCTCTCTTGTCGTTCTCTCTCTTTCACTTGCCATGGAATGCATATCATATAGTTATTCGAATGGGTTTCAAGACTTGCTATGCTTGTTATATTCTCGTAGAACCTTGCTATGGCATATGGTGTATGTTTGACTTCAGAGTATGCTAGGAGTTACTTAAACTCCATTTCGCCTGTATGACACTTATACATGTGTGCATACTTATGTGTATCTTGACTATTTGTAATACGATTATCTAGGGCAGGTGTACCTTGATAACCACTATAATATTATGCTAGGTAATCTTACATTCTACCCTTGTTCATCTCATTTAATGGGGTGGACGGATTAGCATTAAAAGAAAAAGAAAAATGATATGGCGGCAAATAGGGCAATGTCCGACCAGACATCGGTTTAGTCCGACGTCAGACTGTTTTTATTTGAATGTGTCCGACCGGACAGGGTGGTCATGTCCGACCGGACATGGGGCGTGTCCGGTTGGACATGGTCGGGGTCTGTTTTGTTGGTTTCTCTCCCTCTTTTCCCCATCCGACATAGACCTAGGTTTTGCACATTTTCAATCCCCTATATAAGGGAGATGACGGTTTTAACTTAAGGGAGAACTTTTTCCACACATTTTATGACCTAAATTCCACAAGAGTTCATAAGAGAAATCATATTCAAGAGTTAGGGTTTGGTTTGTGCCTCCTAAAAGGCTAGGGTTTGTTCAAGAGAGAGACTTTGAGAGTGAAAAGTGAGCTCCTAAACACATATAGTCCACCATTGATCCTCCTGTTACTATGCGGTATAACTTGAGGGTTAACTCACAAGCTTAGCTTGTCCGCTTTGGTCTCATTATTGTTATTTAGCATTGTTTTAATATATTTACCATTGTTAGTATATTGGTAGAGAAAATTTAGAATCATGTTAGGATTTGTATTCGATAATGGCTAATATCATGTAGTTAGGAGAACTTTATTTTCCGCAAACCCATAGAAATCATGTTAGGATTGTGGATTTTGATATGTGTTAGATATCATGTTTAGGTTTATTATGACTTAGAGCCATGTTAGATCCCTTTGTATGTACTTGTATAGATGAATGCGTAGGATCTTGTTAGGATTCATGTTAGCGTGTTTACGCATGTTTCTTGAGTGACAAGTTATATTTCTTTGTTTGTGAAATGGAAATAGCATGCTAATGGTTGGCTAAGTTTGAATGCTCATTAAGTGAATCACCTAATACAACACTTGTACGAATATTATTAAATGTAACACACAACGAAAAGGCCTAAATTAACATTTGTGTTTAGTAAAGACCGAAAAGGCAAAGAGGGTGTCTTATGGCTTGCCTACTTCGCAGTCCCGAACCATGAATCTAGCCTAAGGGTCAAGAGTTGAAGTCATTTGCCAAGGGTGTAAAGGAATGAATCGATTANNTTTTTGTGTGGCAAGTTATATCTCTTTGTTTTGTTAAATGGAAATAGCATGCTAATGGTTGGCTAAGTTTGAATGCTCATAAATGAATCACCTAATACAACACTTGTACGAATCTTGTTAAATGTAACACACAACGAAAAGGCCTAAATTAACACTTGTGCTTAGTAAAGACCGAAAGGGCAACGAGGGTGTCTTATGGCTTCCCTAGTTGTAACTTCGCAGTCCCGAATCATGAATCTAGCCTAAGGGTCAAGAGTTGAAGTCATTTGCCAAGGGTGTAAAGGAATGAATCGATTAGTAGGGTAGATTGACGATCCATTCGATCTAAATCCATCTCCCGAAAATCGAGCAAATTGTTGCGGTGATACGTGTATGGGCCATGTGGCTTTATCTAAATGGTTTAGGTCATTGGAGGCACGTTGAGTAATGGGTTTCTTAATTCCCTAAAAAATTAACTGGCGGCTTCTATGTTTTGGTACAAGTATCCGATTCAGTCACAAGTAGGGTTCCATTTCGGGTCCTACATGCACTAACTTTCTTATCCACTGATGCAATTTTCAAAGAATTGCCATTTAATGCAATTTCTCATATGTCAACTGACATATATGGTGATGAGAATGGTTCCACTTTTAGTTGCACCATCACTTGTCGTGATGTAACATATCCATGTTATTACCAATATTCGTCTACCAACCCCAAGGTCAAGAAAGAGGAGCTCAACGAAAAGGATGCTTCATTGCCCCAGTTTCGATCTTGGTTTGGAATACAAGGGGTATTTCAAGGCTCTTTTCAAGCTATCACTGTGGACCCTTATGGACACGTTCAAGCCTGATGTGTTGGTCATCTCCGACACAAGAACTACGGTCAACCATGTGCATCAGATCATGAGGGATGAGCAGTCCTTGGGAAGATATATATGTAAATAAACCCATGGTTACACAGGAAGAATCATGATGTTGTGGCAACCAAAAATGGGGATGTTCGAAAATCAATCAAGAAGCTGGCACGAACTTAAAGGAAGCTTCAAAGGCTTGGGGCATTGAAGGATGGGCTGGCTCGGGTCAAGTATAAGCTCGTGATGTTGCGCCGTTTCTATGGACTCTCTTTTGCTCGTGATGGGTTGAAGTTGTGTAATGGACATGTTTTTTAATTTGTGTTTATTTTATGTTTATCGAACCTTATGTTTATGAACCTCTTGGCTACAAACACATGTGGTTTGTGGGTGCTGTTTTATGATTGGTGTTTTTCTATGGCTTGTGGTTTGTGGGTTTTATTATTGTTTGTTGAGATTATAGTTTTGTTGAGATTGTTCGTGGGGTTTGGGATTTTTCTGGGTTTGTGCTTCGTGGGTTTGTGCTTTGTGGTTTGTGGGTGTGTTTGGTTTGTTTGGGTTTTTTTGGGGTTTTGGGGTTTGTGGTTTTATGGGTTTTTGGGTTTGGGGTTTTTCTGGGTTTTTGTTTATGGTGTTTCTGGGTTTGGGGTTTTTCTGGGTTTTTGGTTTTATGGGTTTCTGGGTTTGGGGTTTTTCTGGGTTTTTGTTTATGGTGTTTTTTGGTTTGGGGTTTTTCTGGGTTTTTATTTATGGTGTTTCTGGGTTTGGGGTTTTTCTGGGTTTTTGTTTATGGGTTTTCTGGGTTTATGTTTTGTGGGTTATTGTTTTCTGGGTTTTCTGGGTTTATGTTTTCTAGGGTTTTTTTTGGGTATTTGTTTATGGGGTTTCTGGGTTTCTAGGTTTTTCTGGGTTTATGTCTTGTTAGCATAATTTCTGATTTCAAATCAAAAATAGGCCGTTAAGGTTTAGGGCCTGTAGGGTTTAGGGTTTAGGGTTTTAGGGTTTAGGCTTTTAGGCTTTTAGGTTTTAGGGTTTTAGGGTTTAGGGTTGAGGGTTGAGGGTTTAGGGTTGAGGGTTTAGGGTTTAGGGTTTAAATAATGGGATATGAATTTTATCTTTAATTAATAAGTATGTGAAAGATTTAAAATATTAAAATTTATTATAATACCATGTACTCCACCCATCCTGTCTTTATAACCGCCTTTTTCTTATAATAGCTTCCACACTTTGTTCTATCCCCATAAAATTTTCAAATGAGTTCTTCCTCTTCTGATGAGTATGAGCACTACTTCGACAATGTTCATATAGAGTTACAAAACGTGATAAAGAACCCTTGTATCTGCAACAACTCGAAAAAGAAGTTGAAGAAATTCCTAAAATATGGGTGATATTTTAGCATGGGGTATATATTCCATTTGGTGATGATGAGGAGAGGGGGACGACATACATGGTCAGGATTCCAGAGGCGAGATTCACGTATGTAAGGTTGTTGGTATAGTTGGAGTTGTTGGGTTATGATAGATCTGAACAATTGTTCTATAAGTGTCCTATGGATCCAGAGGGTTCTTGCCCACTACTAAATGAAGAACATTTTTAAGCAAATGCAAGTATATGCCTTTCAGACTGGGCAAATTGATGTGTATTCCATCGAAGAAGAAATTATTGAGGACAATGGCAGTGGGAGATCTCATGGCAGTGGCCCCTCTCACCTTTGACAACCAAGCCAACAGAAGCTAACCCCCAGTACTTGTTCCAACCCAAGACTAGGTCTTTCCAAACCAAGATGTCAATTTGATGGAGTTCCTTACCATCATAGTTTATGCCTATTTATTTCTGACAATGTTCTGTTTGTTTACTAAGCTTGTTTACCAAGCTTTTGTTTGTAACCTCTTGCACACAGCAATTGTGTCGAAATGATATTATAATTAATAGTATCTTTTGATATTTTAGTATTATAAAACCCTAGTTTTATTATGGTTTTGTTGAGATTGTTCGTGGGTGTGTTTGGGTTTTGTTTAGGGTTTAGGGTTTAGGGTTATTAGGGTTTAGGGTTTAGGGCTTAGGGTTTTAGGGTTTAGGGTTTTAGGGTTTAGGGAATTAGGGTTTAAGGTTATCAGGGTTTAGGTTTATTAGGGTTTAGGGTTATTAGGGTTACATTTTAGGATTTAGGATTTAGGGTTATTAGGGTTATTAGGGTTACATTTGCATATCTGTTTGGGTTTGTGGGTTTGTGAGATTACCATTTGCATATCTGTGTTGTGGCCCATTTTTATTTTCTTCGCATATATGGCCCATATCTGACTCGAGTTCATAACAAATACTTCAATATCAAATGTAAAGTGTTGGGCCAACTGAACTAGGCCAGAATATATTACATATGATTCCCTTGATAAAATGAAAAATAGAAACACTTGGGCCACAATCAGTACACTACACAACACAACCCACATGATTATGCCTTTCCCATTCTTCCATAGTTCTTCCATCATTCTTCCATCATTCCATTCCTTGTTCTTCTTTCATTCAATTACATTACTATGGAATGCCTCATTAATCACTCTAATATATGTAGGGTCAATACCAATATCGTCCAAAGAGGGGTCAACCGTTGCCGTTGGTGTACAAGGGGGTGCCATACCATCATCACCTCTATGCGCTCCCTTTCGACCACCTTATAAACAACCAATCACAAGTATATCATCAAGTATATCATAAACTTTGTAATTTAAACAATAACAACTATGTTCTTGGCAACGTACCTTAGCAACTGATGTTGTGCTTGCCCTTGTGTTCTTTTTCTTCCCTTTGCCATGCTTCCAACTACCCCCAGGCTCAAATGGTGATTGTCTGCGCGCACTAGAGGGCATCTTCCCTTTCGTTCGTTTGACAAGGGGGTCTTTCATAGTGTTCGTAGGAGTACCATCACTAGTTCTTGTAAACTGTTGACTTCTTACATTAACACTCAGGTCGTCCTCAACCCTACTTTGATTCACACCCACTGAATCAAGACTACAAAATCGATTACCAACAACCTCAACCTCCCCAACAACAACTTCACATATTTCATTTAGCTTACTATCCAACATGGCAATAGTCGCCATGACCATATCTAAGGCAGCACCACTTTCCATAGCCCTACCAGCAATCGCTTCAAAAGCAACCATCATTTTGTCATAACGCCTAATAACCTGGGTTTTTGATGGATCGTGATATGCAACCTTAACCATAGTGTGCTTCCTACGAATATCCTTACGCCATCTTCGAAGAATATACTTTTCAGGAACATCAACAACATTATGCAGATCATACAACCTTATGCTATGTTTGCACATGATCCCTTGCGTCTCAAACATCTTACAAACACATGAAATATCATGAGTAACAGTGTCAAAGCTTACCTCATAAGTTCTTTTCGTTGGATTTCTCAAGCCACCTCCATCCACACCAAAAGAATGCCTGACCTTATCCTCAATATCATGCAAAACGACATTGCCATTATCTGATTTCTTTCTTTCTTGGCGACTATTACAATACATAACTCCCTCACACTCCTTTTGAACCAACAACAATTTCTTATCCGTGTACATTCTTCGGAACACTCGTTCAACCATGAAATCAGTTTTTAATTGCCGGAATGACAACCCATTATTTGCATCAGCTTCCTTTGGTTTAATACAACGCTTCTCTATTGCAAAACAATATTTCGCAGCAAACTCAAAAAGACGAGTGTGCTTGTTCACATAGTTGTCAAAAAAAACTGTTAATACTCTCTACCCTATGGGTAGTCTTCATACCAGCCTAAAAGTGCTCATTCGAATAAGCTGGAACCCACATTTTCCTTTCTCCATACATGTTCTCTAGCCACTTTTCTTCTGTAAGATTAAATTCTGTTAGGACCGCTTCCCATCGATCTTCAAACTCCTTTTCACTTATAGAGTCATAAATTACATCCTTAAGCTTAACACTAAACTCATGATAACCAGGGTACACTCCTAGCTTCTTTGGAAACTTCTGCAATATATGCCACAAACACCATCTATGCTTCGAACATCCCATAACATTAAAAAGTGCCTTCCTAATAGCTGCAGCTTGATCAATCAATATTGCCTTTGGAGGTTTCCCCATGCACAACAGCCACGTCTTGAAAACCCACTCATATGTTTCAATAGTTTTACGAGATATCAATGCACATCCCAACAAGATTGATTGACCATGATGATTAACTCCAACAAAGTTAGCAAAAGGAATGTCATACTCATTAACCAAGTACGTCGTGTCAAAACAGACTACATCTCCAAACTCCTCATAAGCAGCCCTGCTCCTTGCATCAACCCACAACACATCTTGTAAACAATTATCTGTCCATCCGTGATTGATGGAAAAAGTTTTGATTGACATTTTGTTGAAATACTCCATCATTGCATTTGCGTCACCGTCGGCCAGCTTCAATCTTCTACTCTTAGCAATCTCGTTGCGAGCATCCCTATCAGTGATAGCTAAATTGTTAACACCATGTCTCTCATTTGCCATTAAATCCAAACATTGAGGAATTCTCAGCCCTACTTCCATTAGCTTTCCCGAAGTCCTCTTCACAGTAGCAGTCATACCCTTTTTCCTGTACTAGTGGATGTGTTCAATTTGCTAGGCGTAAGAGGATGTCCAACATGCTTCAGTTCAACACTACGAATCTCAGGTAGTCCATCATTGTTCAATAAAGCATACAACCTGACTGGGCAAACCACTTTTCTTGACTTTATCACTTGCTCATTTTCTTTGTCACTAGCAGAATCATATGAATCATCTCCATCATTCTGTACTTTGTCCAATTTCCTCTTCCTTTTTGAACGACGACGTTTATCTGGCATACCAGCACAAGTACACGTCCAAATTACATTTCTCAAAGTTTTATCCTTCCTATACTCCTTTGAAGAACGTACCACACCAAATCCACAATACTCGCCATATTTTCTAAACATCACTTCTATGGCATCCCAAGACTCGTATACCGTTTTTACCCTTGGAACTTCAACTGTTTCTTCGTTGTTATCCAACTCATTCAAAACAACCAACTCATTGGAACCAACTACCCCTTCCAAATGATCAATCCCTAACTGCCCCCTGCTACAAGAGGGAGTTTTGTCTAACCCTAAAACTGGTAAATCATTATCCAACTCATTCAAAACAACCAACTCATTCCCAACATTAAATACATCATTATCCCTATCATTATCATTTATATCATTATCGACCTCATTAACCACATCATTATCCCTATCATCATCGACCTCGTTAACCACATCATTATCCGAATCATCTAGATTAACCACATCTACATTTCCCAACACCATTACACCTGAAATAAATAATAACAGAAAAACAAATTAAACACTTATTCCAACAACCTGATACTTTATCATGATATTCAATTGGACAACTTAAACAACACTTATTATCGTATTCAATTGGACAAGTTAAACAATAC
Organism: Corrigiola litoralis; assembly: GCA_901111285.1. Lineage (NCBI taxonomy): Eukaryota > Viridiplantae > Streptophyta > Magnoliopsida > Caryophyllales > Caryophyllaceae > Corrigiola > Corrigiola litoralis. Next base: position 8,879 of record CAAKMY010036202.1, read on the forward strand.
TTATTATCGTATTAAACACAACATTTAATCTTTTAAAATTAACCACACTCACCTGAATTTAATTGGTCGTTTTGGGGATTAAATGCTGATGGGGCAGATCCAGATGTAAGATTCTTGATTTCTGGGTTCAGATGTTTTAAGTTTAAGGTTAGTGTTTTCAATTTGGGGATTTATTTTTTAGGGTTCTTGATTTGGGGATTTTTTGGAATTTAGTTCAAAAAATGAAGGGAAGGTTGGTGCCATAATTGTCAAAACTTATTACTGTATCGTACAGTCATTTGATGTACGTATAGTTATTTGATGTACGTATAGTTAGTTGTATCAACATTTAGTAGTCAAAACCCACAACTAGTACAAATACCACGTACTTTCTCTCATTTTTGTCGTTTAGTGCCGCTCGATTTACATTATTTCCAGAGCGGGGAATCGCTTCTCGACAAGCAAGGCTCCATCCACTTTTATATTAAAAAAACTTTACCCAACTATCCATACTGTCTTACACTAGTAGACATTTTACCCTTTTTTTTTAAAATAAAAATCGCGATAATACTATGTGACAGTGTAGGGCCCTTCAATAGAATCCAATTGAAATATCATTTCTCATAGTGGGGATATTCTCCTAGCATTGCTTATCACGGACATGGGGTGTCCTTTTCAGTTTCAGTACGGTTGATTTGTGTGACATTATTGTGTCCCACGATTAATTCAAGAGGAGGTTGTTTGTTGGCCTGTACCATCGACCCCACTTCAATGTTCCCTAATTTTTAATGCCTACAAAAATTCACAACTACTCATACTTCGTCATTTCTTTCCAACCAGAATTCCACAAACCGACTGAATAGGGATAAATTTTTTGAATTAGATTGAATATCAGTATGGTGCACCCGATAGCCGAGGCCAATGAGAAGAGCCCGTTTGGAGATTTGTCACCCACCGAGTTCTACGCCCGCCACTCAGTGAGCCACTCGTCCGAGCATATCACCAACTCGCGTGGCCTTAAGCTCTTCACCCAGTGGTGGGCCCCACTCCAACCAATCAACCCACTGGGTCTGGTCTGCGTGGTGCACGGCTACACCGGCGAGTCAAGCTGGTCAGTCCAACTGACCGCGGTTTATTTCGCAAAGAGCGGGTTCTTTGTCTGCGCTATCGACCACCAGGGCCACGGCTACTCGGACGCGTTAGATGGGCTTGTGGCTCACATCCCGGACATCAATCCTGTTGTAGATGACTGCATTGCGTTCTTTGATGACTTCCGTGCGCGCCACGCGCCTTCGCTGCCGTCGTTTCTTTACGCAGAGTCGCTTGGTGGGGCGATATCTCTGCTCATCCTGCTGAGGAAGTGCGTTGAGGGCGGGGGGTTGAGTAAGACGTTTGATGGGTTGGTGTTAAATGGTGCTATGTGTGGGATTAGTCCTAAGTTTAAGCCACCGTGGCCTCTTGAGCACGTTCTTGGCCTCGCTGCTAAGCTGTTGCCGACGTGGTGCGTTGTGCCTACGCGCGGTTCTATCCCTGATGTCTCCTTCAAGGTGAGGAATATAAAATATTTTCATCTGTTTATGTCAGAAATATTTGCTTCCGTTTCTGTATTGGCATTATTAAGGTTCATGGTTCACAATTTACCTACTAATTGGAGTAATATAGTATTCCCTCTATTCCAAATCATGCTTTATGTTTGATATTTTTGGTTAAAATTTAAAAATTTGACCTTAATTTTATTTTGAAATATAAAAAGTCATAATGTGAAAATAGAATATTTGCATTTCTTATTAATGTATGTTTTATAAAATATATTTTTTTTGTTCAAAAATTTAATATATAAATATAAAAAATAATAGTCAAGTGTTACATTGGAGTCCGCAAAATTTCAATTATAAAGTTTGATTTGGAATGAAGAGAGTAGTAGTTTGTCTAATGTAATGGTGCATAAAAAGTTGCATTCGTGAATGTCTTTGATACATTGTATTACTTGAGTTTATAGTAAATTAGTAAGGGCTCTGCTTAAAGCCGAACCGGAAAATCGACATTTTTTGGCAATATAGTTAATCGAACTGTTATAAAATATAGTTTCAGTTGACCGAACCGTTAAAATCGAAAGATTAAAGGTTTGGTTACGGTTCACAATTTTGAAAAGTGGGTTAACCATAACCGAACCGTTAACCCAAAAAAAATAAAAAATTGTTAAGCCTCCCAACTCGCATTCCCAATCTCTCTCAATTCTCAATCCCATTCTATTAGGAGTTTAACTCTCATTCCCACCATAAACTCCTTCATACCAAACAAATTGTTAAAGCAAACCTGATATAGAATATGATATTGATTGTCGCTTTGCAAACTCCATTATAATGTGTGCACCATAATACAAATTAGGGGTGTAAATAAGATGAAGTAACTCATGAGCTACTCGTGATCGACTTGCTCAAAACTCGAACCAGGAGAGCCAATGACGAAGTTAGGATATTATAGGTATCGTGTCATTATATTTATTAGCGGACGTATAAAATTTCAAAAAATTAAAATGTAACTAGTTTGTTTGAACCCAGTGGTGATAGCTCGAATTCCGCTTAGTTGTAATGAAAGCTTGACCCAAAACGCTTGTAACATACTTATATTAAAAAAAAATATATAAAGTAGTGTTTATATTATACAATTACTATATACTAATTCCTAATTTCTTTTCCTGTAAATAAATATATGGTAGATACGTATTTTTTAAAGTATACATATGTTTTAAAAAAAAAAAAAAAGGTTAAAATTTTCATTTAAATAAAAGAAAATATAAGTAGCAACTCAACATTAGTAGCTGAAAAGTATTTTACCAACATTTAAATTGAAATTTCTTTCCATAGGCCTGTCTTGATTTGGAAGTTGATAATTCACATAGATTTATACACCCAACATTTTTTCTTTTTTTGTCTATCTTTAAACATGCGGATGGATGCCTTTCTCCCTACAGTAATCTGAAGATTAAAGGGAAAATTGGTGATAGCTGACTGGTAGGTTTCGCTCTCAAGTGGGGTGATCAAATGGTGTGAATTCTCTAGGGAGAAAGGCTCTCAAGTATTTTACCAACATTGTGTTTTAAGACTAGAGAGTTTTCTAATACTATAGACTTTCCATATTCGTTTTTACTTAAAACCAGTTTTCCCTAAGCAAACTTAAACATGCTATGTGTAATTAGGAGTAAGACTATGTTCACGAAAACCATGGTGAACCTTGCTGCAGCGTGATCAACATTAGATTACCTCACTAGGAAGACAACCCAGATATTTATTTACGGTGTTCCAATGCAATACTAATTGTTGTAGGTTTTTTTCAACATAGGTAGAATGGAAGCGTAAGCTAGCAATTGCAAGTCCAAAGAGGTACATGGGAAGGCCACGAGCAGCTACAGCCTATGAGCTGATGAGGATATGTAAGGACGTCCAAGGAAGGTTTGGGGAAGTGGATATCCCGCTGTTGATTGTCCACGGTGGGGATGATGTCGTGTGTGACCCAGCCTGCGTGGAGGAGCTCCACCAACTGGCTTCAAGTAAGGACAAGACCTTGAAAATCTATCCCGGTATGTGGCATCAGCTTGTCGGTGAGCCTGATGAGAGTGTTGAGCTAGTGTTTGGTGAGGTAGTGGACTGGCTTAAAACTAGAGCTTTCGATGCCACCCTGAACAGAGAGGCCTGAGCTTCTTGTTCGTGTAATTATTAGTGATTGTAGACGAGGTGTTGGGGACTGAGTGTCATAAAATTTCTACTATTGAAATTAATTTTAGTAAATCTGAGGCTAGTTTTATACTGCGGCAGTGCCGCACCATATCATGATAGCAATCAGCTATGATTGTCTAAGGAATCTACGGGGATGCCTGATGACTTCTCCTAGCATGAGTGCGTAGCATGTTGATCAATTAGATGATCCTATGTAAACAAACAAAAGAGGGAAAATGAGAATCCTCTTAATATTTTGAATAATCTGCATGTAGTGTAATTTTCCATTTTTGATTCCCTTATTTTGTTGCTTGAACTGTTGAATTCGCAATCTACCTTCTTTATTCTTTTACTTTTTGGTTTCACTAAGTAAACTATATTCAATAAGAAAGAGAGTCGAAGTGAGCCTCGCAAGAGGTTCCACTCAACCTCGTACACGAACCACGATTAACCATCATGCTCTTCAATTTTCAAAACAGCTAGAACTCCATGAATTTAATATGCTATCATAGAAAAAACTGCTAGATTGTAAAAAGTCACATATGACCATTCTATAGTTGTAGCCAACCTTTGTAGTTCCACTTTGTTAGACCATCATTTTCGAAGCAAGTTCGGGTATCCACTGTAAATTCTACATTCAATGGGCTTAAGCCTCATTCCCCTCAGTGTATCTGAGACTAACCTTCTACTTATTCCTAGTTAATGGACATGCTAAATTGCTATGTGGCCTTACATATTCCAACATGAGTACGCCATTGTCAATCAAGTTCCTGACACTAACATGACTTATTCGTATATGCCTCCTCTTATCATTCTAAGCTTTGTTGTTGGCAATACAAATAGAGGCTTGTGAGTCACAAAGTAGAAAGACAGGGGGAGTAGGTCTTCCCCACAAAGAATTGTCACCTAGTAAAATTGTTAACCACTCGGCCTCTTGACCAGAAAGACCAAAGTGTTATGAACTCTAACTCCATTGTGGAAGGAGTTAGTCAAGTCTGCTTATAAGACTTCTAGGTAAAAACTAACATTGCCATGGTATAGTTTACTTTATTATTATTAGTTTGCTTTATTATTATTAGTAACCCGATTATCATCACAATATCTTTTCAAAGTAGAAGCATAACGATCAAAATGCAGATGACGTGACAAAGTCGTGGGTGTCTATATCAAATTAATTCCAACTATAACTAAACCTAAGTATTAGTGATAAATCGGGTCGAACCCACAAGGAAAGGTGTTTACGTTGTCAGACATGCACACTTAAAGGGGGGTTTAAAATGGTTTTGTATCAATTAAGTAACTAAGAACAAGTAGAATAATGTTTAATCAAGTAAAGATGGAATCTTTGGTCACAGAACTATCTCCTCAGTTTATGTAACTATTGATCATCGATTCTATACCAATTATTAATTACTATTGAGCACCTTATTGTGGATTTGCAAGCAAAGTCCTATTCTTTCTTAGATATTAGCTACTAACAGCGAACGCTCGTTAATAACCCTAACAGTTAACTAACCTAGCCAAACGGTCAAGATTCAAG
>CAAKMY010036206.1:0-29302 GCA_901111285.1 Corrigiola litoralis
ATTTGAATTATGAAGGACTTATGTTAATGAGAATATAGAATTTTAGAGTATCATGATAAATAATGTTAAATATTTTATAATTTAGTTGTACTTATATCAATATCAACAAAATTTAATGACATTAAGTAGGTTTTAATGCATGCCAAGTTGGCATTTGACTGTACCATATGAGCTGCGATATTATGACATTTGGCATCTTATGTGGCACGATGTTGTTGCAACAACACCTTTTAACAATATTGTATGTATAGATTAGACCTTCTACTTGCATAACAACGTGGCAAAGTTCTACAAGCATGTCTGAGAGGATTTTACAAATCTGCAGATTACATCCTTTATACTCGTAAAACTTAGGTGTCAATAACTTTCTCAATGATCACAACTCATCCTATACCTTTTCCTGTCTATGAATCAGTATCACTTTCCCCCTTATTCCTTTTGGTGAAATCAAGGAGGCCTGAATAGGTTTACGTCGAATGAGTTAAAATTGGAATGAGTTTTTCACTCAATTTTATTTATTAAAATATCTAATATTAATATGAACTCATTATTTCGAAATTCATGTTTGTTAATCTTCAATCTACTAAACTTCATATTTATGTGTTATATAATGTTGATATATTTTTTTGTTGTTGATTTTGATGTTTGTTGTCTCTAAAACCGGTTAATGAAGGTAAAAATCACTATTATTATTAGATTTTAGTAAGTATGTTTTAATTTAGTTTTTAGTCATAAATAAATAAACTTTATTTGCTTATGAAAACATAAATAGGAAATACTCATCATTGAAAAATATCTTAATATAATACAATGCATAATTAAAATAATAATTAATTTTAATATGAATCTATGGATTGCATGGGGTTTAAAACTAAGACACTACTCATAGAAACTTTTCCATTGAGGGGAAAAACCTCCATAATTTTCCCCAACATGTAATTTTCCAATACAATAATAATTTAGTAAGAAATTCGAGATGTCTCAAGTATTCTCTATAAAGATAACATTAATCAAGACCAACAAAAGGAACAAGTAAATCATGATAATACATATCGAATTAATCATAGCAATACATAACTCTGATTTAATCTCTAAGCCCGTTCAACTTCTGCTTTGCACATAAACAACATAATTTTACTTGTGAAACTAGAATTTCCTACCTTCATATCTATTTTACCTGGTTCCCTTATCACAAACGTGTCACTCACAACGTCAAACATTTCATATTTACAAAACCTATAAACGCACAAATAATGTTCAGTCCGAATATTCATTAAGGTAATATTTATTCAGGCAATATAAGGAAACAACCAACAAAAAAGTGCAGATATCTTACCTCATGTGTTGGACAAAACTAATGACCTCGACGAACTTGCCTTTATTGCGGTGGAACAATGAGCATCCAAAGTGGGCCCAAAAGCACCAAACCCTTGGGACTCCACCAAAGGCATATGAGGATTGAGAAGGGACAACCTATTTGGATCATTATAATTCATATCGTGGCTTGTCAATGACAGTCCATATCATGCGATAAGCTTCACCAAACTCCAAAGTCCGCTATCGAAAATGAACAGGGTCCAGTCTCTACTATAGTCATATCATCCATGCCCCACTCTTAGACGAGAACGATCGCGACATGTCTACCTGGTGCACGTAACTAAACAGCTCCTCTCTCACCCTCAATTTCATCGGTAGTTACTCGAGAAAAACATAAGGGAAAGACTCATCGACAGGGTTGTCTACTTTTATGATACTTAGATCAAACCAAATATATAAGTAACAACATTAGTAGACCAGAACTCGATCTCACTAGCCCGCCTAGCCATGACTGTGCACTTTCGGCCGGGGATGGAAGTCACATGATCCATACTAAGTATGTAGCCAGAGGGACGGAGCACACCTCACCCCCAACTATACTATTATGTTTGTCAGCTTCCGTTTGTATCAACCAAACCTTGTCCAAATAGACACCCTTCTTCCTCCTTCTGGCATGGCATTATCGGTACAACACTAATTTCATCCTCATTCCTATCATTTTGTTCGTAACTACTAATCACGTATACTAATTGTAGGACTTGGCCTGACTCAGAATAAAGTTGAATTACTAATGACGTCTACTAAACTCAAAGAGTAAAGTCAAGTCACTAATCATGTCTACTAACTCGTAAAGTAAAGTTGAGCTATGGTAAAACAACCTCCATGTGAAAAAATAAGACATGATCTCTAGTAAACATAAACTAAGAAAATTTGCTTAAATAACAACAACCTCCATGCAATCGACTAATATAAATGATTCATCGCCAATTGGCATACACTAATATCTATATAATTTTCATTTAAATTTTAATCATTATGGTAATTTAAAATTTACTCATAAAGTAATTTATATGTTATCCATTGAATTAGTGATATTTTTATCATCTGCAAAACACTGATTTTTCAAATTGAAAACTAAACCAAAATCATATGTCTTTTAGCTGAAAAATAACTAATACAATAACAATTATAAATCTTGAGCATTGTTAGGGTCGAACACTAGTTATTATTCAATTCTAGTAAATATTTTGATTTATTTTTAGTTGTAAAATTATAAAATTATCTATTTGCTTATCAAACCATATGTATGAAGTACACATTCTTGAGAAAAATAATTTAGTATAATAAGGTACATAGATATTTTATTTATTAAAATATCTAATATGAACTCATTATTTTGAAATTCATGTTTGTTAGTCTTCAATCTACTAAACTTCATATGTATGTGTTATACAATGTTGATATATTTTTTTGTTATTGATTTTGGTGTTTGTTGTCTCTAAAACCGGTTGATAAAGGTAAAAATCACTATTATTATTAAATTTTAGTAAGTATGTTTTAATATAGTCATAAATGAATAAACTCTATTTGCTTATGGAAACATATATAGGAAATACTCATCATTGAAAAATATCTTAATATAATAAAATGCATAAATAAAATAATTAAGTTTAGGAAAATTTCATAAATGGTGCCCCGAGGTTAGGCGTAATTCACAATTGGTGTACTCATATTTTTGTATTACCTTTTGGTGCCCTAAGATCACTATATAATCCACGTTTGGTGACCTACAACTAACACCGTTAGCTTTTCCGTTAAATTTCTCCTAATAATCTTACGGCCATACGGATAATACTAAGGGGGACGAGGTACTAGAAACAGTTGCTCGCCAAACAGAACAGCCCAACCAGCTCACCGTTTCTCTATCGGAAAGCTGGACACCCACCCAGTCCCAAGAAACTCCCACTATCGAATCTGTGAACCTGAACTAGAGGTTGTCTGAAGACATTTCTAAGATGGCTCTATGAAGCCCTGGGCTCGCCTCCAACACACTCCTGAGAGTGCGAAACTGCACAGGCATCCCAACTGAGTCACGTCCGCCCATGGACTCGTACCGATAGTCTTTGTCATCATCTCGGAGCGAAACAGAGCTCCTAGGCAGTACCACGTTTCCCCTAGTAAGGTCGAAGGAAATTTTGCCTTTCATGTACGAGAAGGGCATCCGGTCTTCATGCACGTAGCTGAAAACACTCTGGTCCATCCTAAACCCCTCCTCCCCTCCTCCGCTCACACAGACGAACGGGAAACTCTCACCCCCTCTCCTCTGGACCTAGAAGAAAGACAACTCATACGACGACACCACCCCCGCTGAAGCCACCCTCCGAAAACCTCTCTCCACGTACCTACGTACGCTGATGGTCTCCCTGTCAGCCCAGTAAACTACGTGTCTCAGCGTCACTAGCAAACCACTGGGGTCGATGCACAAAGCACCCCCGATTCTCTCGTGATGACAACGACCCGCTCGCACCAACCACGTCAACCCTCGTCTCCAGACGCTAATCCTATGTCGTACACGCACCTGCACTACTAAGTGTCGTGGTCGTCGACGCCGCACTACAGGTCTTCGTGATCTGGCCGGTGCGTCCATGGGCATGTTTGGTGCCTGAAAAGATAGTACTAAGAAACAATGATCAGTAGCAAAATTAGCCAATATAATGAAATTCCGATAGACACAAATTATACTGCCCTATGCTTCGCTTAACCAACACATAGCTGATCATAGATCCAGTTATTCACATCAATCCCCATATCTCCGATAACTACGATCAATATTTCATTTCTTCTCAATGCCCTAACTACATATAAGCCGACACGCTACAGAATTTGAGTAATCCAGCTACATTTCTAACATCCAAATAACATCATAGCCTTATTAAACCACGGAAAAACACAAATGTTCCAAATAACATATGAAAAATTACAGGGGCATTATTATGATATTGGAGCTATAAAGAAATAAAGGGCACCAACAATTTCCGGAGACATGTACAGGAAACCCAGATATAATAAATTCGTCAACAAAAGAAAATCGCATAGTACACTTCTCAGGGCATTTCATATTCCGGATAAACAGAGTATTGGTAAAATAAAATGCTAAGTAAAATATATGGCGGGAGTATGGACGTTCGAACCTCTAACTAGTAATTTTGAGACTATTTGGAATTAGCTTCTAGAAAATATCCACATTGTTTAGGATTAAGGAATGAGTCTCTTAAGTGGATAATGTTTATGTGGTTCTTAAAGGTGGAGTATACTTTTGCTTTAAGTTAAACAGAAACAAAAAGTATCTGTAGAATAATATAGAGATCTTTTGTAATGATTGTATTTGTCATTGACTTACCTTAACGAGTGAAGTTCACCTCATTTTAAACTTAATTTAAAAAATATTGTCGATACCTTAAAGTGTGAAGTTCGCCTTTAAGTTTCATATTTTTGTACAGTTAAAAAAAATCTAAATTCTTCGGTTTTAAGCTTTCTTACCATATTTTTTCGCAAAACCTTATCACTTCCCTTCTTCCAAATTTGAAATGTAGTTAAAATTGTTGAGGAGGACGAATGAGAGTCAAAAAAGAAAATGGTCATTTTTTACCATATTGGTGTAAATGACTCATATAACTTAATATGTGACTACGTATCTTTTTAAGCTACCATGATGTTGGCTTATCATATAATTTTGTATTCAACCATCAAAACATATCTTAATTTTTTTTCAATATTTACTTGAAAATACACTAATATTACATATCCATCGTACTATATCTCAATTATGCTCTATATTTCCCAAATTCCTACGACATAGCAAATGCACTCTTTATGCAAAATTTAAACAATAAAAAGTTAAACCCTTAAAAATACTATAGGACAACAATATGAAATGTCCCATTCATAGAGATATACAGGGTTTTGGAGTTGCAGAGTCATGATGTTCTTCTAAAAAAGGTAAAAATGATAAGGTATTAGGGGCTCCATCCTGATATGACCATAGTACATTCATACTTGTATACAATGAATTTTTGACAAAAGATATGAGATTTGGGCATAGTGAGAATCAAAGCAATGGAGAATCTAATAATAGAACCACTAATTATAAGAACATTGATGTGCAAATTGCTATCATTATTAGCTATACTCAATCCACAAATTCAAACAAACATCTATATACTGAAAAATGAGATATTAAGTGCTTTAAATGAGAAGCAACATGTATTTTAAAGAAGTGAATCAATGAGGATATTGAAAGTGTACCATTTAAATTCTTATACCGATAAAGTGAATTCAATTCACAACACTCAACATAAATTAAAAAATTGCAAATAAAAATCTTTCAATGACAAACATAAAAGTCTACAATTGCATAAACATCAAATCGGGACTTAAATATTTTTTTAGACAAAACTCACTTCCAAATATCAAGACAATCAACATGATAACACCAACACCAATGCTTGGACTTGTATGAAGTCTTTGTAAATTTAACTTGTAGAAAACTCGTCTACTATAATAAAGTAGTCGAAATTTTCTTAAAATTAGTGCAAAACTTAACGCATCCAAAGAGCTCGCCTCACCAACCACCTAAATACAATACCTCATTTTATTAGGACATGCAAGTTTAGTATCGACATAAAAAGTTCAATCACTTAGCTAAATTTAAGGTACCATATTGCCAAACCATCTTTCACTTACTACAATACAAATTTGAACCAAAAGGTCAAAAACACATCAAAGAAAGAAACTTACATCAATTGATGGAAGTCATACTCAAGTGCATATTTTGTCTTTTCTACTGTGCAAATTGTTTAGAGATGTGTGAATAACTGAATATGTCTAATTTCATGTCAAATCATTTTTTTCTGAACGTTTTGCTATACATTGATGTTAATATGGAAGTATACTTTTATACTCTGTACCACATAAAGGTTGACTCATGGAGTGACATTTTCTTTTACCTAAAGCAAATCAATTAAACTTGTTGCAAATTGCAATGCTAACATGAGTGAGATATATTGTGTCATTACTAGACATAGTTGGCTAACCTTAAAGCATATTTTCTAATGAAAAAATCTTATATGACACCGTCTAACTTAATATAAAATTAATGTTTATAAAAATAATTATTTTATCTAATTACAAATTATAATCACATAAGAAAAGAACAAGCTCTAGTGGTTAGAGCTCTCTTACCCCAATCATGGGAATATAATTCTTAACAACGACTTTTACACGCACATTTCAAATAAAAATAAATAAAACCATGATCAAATATCATTAATTATAAGTTATACTGTAATTTTTTTTTTAATTTGTTTTTTTTTTTGAATATATATACTGTAATTTTTATTCTTAACTAATTATAAGTTATAAGCTCGAGTCTCATCCAATGCACTAGAACCAGCATAAGAAATGATGACAACCCAATTCTACAAACACTTTGATCTCACATTTCCCATCAAAAATCTCACATTTACCTCACAAATTCCCACTTTTCTACCATCATCATCATATTATCACAATATCAAGTTGAAATTTCCTCTCAAAGGTCCAAACTTTTGCATAAATAAGCCCTTAATTTGGCCCAAAAAAGCCATTAAATTTACAGCCAAATGCAGCTCAAGCTCAGTAGAAGTGAAGCAAGGGGATGGAGATGAAGTGGTGGTAGCTGAAGAAGATGAGGAAGAGGATGTTGAGGCAGCTAGACTGTTTGAGGTAGTAAATTATCAATCTTTTTGTATTAATTTGTGTTTTTTTGGGTTTAATTTGTGGGTTTGAGTGTAAAGATTGATGCTTTTTTGTTTTTGGGGACATGGGTTATGCTTAAATGTATGAGAAAAATGGTGGGTTGTTGTTATTTATTTGTTTTTCAATGTGAATATGTGTAAGTTTGTGTTTTTATCATCAATTTTGTTCAGTGTAGATATGTGAAAGTTTGTGATTTTGCTAATTATCAACTTAAGCTTTGGTTTTGAATTTGTGGGTTTGAGTGTAAAGATTGGAGCTTTATTGTTTTTGGAGACATGGGTTCTGCTGAAATGATGCGTTGTGGTTATTTATGTGTTTTTTCATGTTAGTATGTGTTATTATCATCAATTGTTTTTCAGTGTTGATATGTGAAAGTTTGTGTGTAGAAAACAGCTGAAATGTACATGAAATGAGTATTTAGTTGAGCTGAATAGATTGAATTTAGTGAATATGCAGTGCCCTCTTGGAAGAATGTAGAAAACCCTTTATAGGAAGCTGATAAAACATTTTACTGGCATAGCAAGCCTAGCATGAGACGGTTTTATATAAGACGGCCAAAAGAACTCATGCTTTAGGAGTAACCTTTTATGCATCACGAGTAACACAAATTATTAAAATAGATGGTGTAATTTTAACTTAAAACTAGACTTAGTCACCAATTGAGCTATAATGGTCGCTTCTAATTCATACTTGATAAAAGTGACCATTTTATGACTGTCTAATTTTAACTTAAAATTACATGGTCTCGTACAAGGCTTTCCGCAAAAGTAATACCTGTGATTCCTTGTTTCGTAAGCAAAGTGCTACCTTTGAAGGTTTGAGGAGTTAGTTTTGGGATCATGAGATGGTCTCATTGCTAGAATTTGTGTTATAGACATACTTAAGGTATTGTGTGATCAGTTTTGTTGGATACTTATTTTGTTAACATTATCAAGTATGACTAATTATTTGACTTAACAGTCCACTCAGTTACATTTTGCTTAGGTATGCTGACTCTTGTGATACTATTTATCGTAGAGAGGTGAATCTTGTTATACTATTTATCGTAGCGAGGAATGATAGTGTCCATTGCAGAAATTTGAGAAAGATAGGCTGTGTAATGTGACATTAAGTTCTGGTTTCGTTACCAGGTTAGTTTTTTTATCGTCCTAGTCAGCCATGGATACACCCCAATTTGACATGTAGGCTGTAGCCAAGGCAGTGTACTGCTGGAAGTAGGTGAGTGTTTTGGTGGTTGACCAGAATCTGATGATTGTCTTTCAACTCGGGTTGGATGCTTATTTGTGTACGTATGTATATTTTTGTAGCTATTATGTGATCAGTTTTGTTGGATGCTTATTTGTTGGCATTATCAAGTATTCACTAACCTTTTAACTTTAGTGACGAGTCTTGTCAATAATTTTTCGGTTAGGTATGTTGTCACATCTTTTGCACCTTAAGAGAGGAGCTCTATCAATATGGTTTGGTTAGGTATGAGTGTAAATTAGACGGGAACAATCTTGTGAATGGCAAGATATTAAGATAGGCTATGTTAAACAAATTCCTTTTTTCGTCATGCCAGTGTAAGTTATTAGGTAGTCTTACATAGCTATGGACACACCTCAAGTTTGGCTGAAAATTGAAGATGGTTAAGTTAGACTGTAAAATCTGTCCTGATACTTGTAGCCGAGGCAGTGTACTGCTGCAATTAGGTAAGCAGTTTAGTAATTGATGTCCATCTGATGTTTTTCTTCTGATGACAGCGTGGCTTGGATGTTTCTTTATTTATTAGAGTGGAGCTGCTGAAATTCGAATGATTTCTGTCTTTGTGTAGCAAATGTAGGGTTAGTTATTCTTTTCACAAATGGGGGTTGCTCTACTAAGATGCTTGCATTGATTTTGAAATTTCAGAGACTGAGAAATGCAGAAAGAGAAAGGATAAAGAAGCAGGAAGAGTTTGAAAGCAAAGCAAATATACAGTTGGAGAGGCAGGTTGTTATGGCTTCAGAATGGAGCAGGACCCTGTTGACTATGCGTGGGAAATTGAAAGGAACTGAGTGGGATCCCGAGAATTCCCACAAGATCGACTATAGTGATTTTTTGAGGCTCCTAAATACAAACAACGTCAAATATATGGAGTACTCAAATTTCGGACAGACTGTATCAGGTCGGTATAATTTTTCTGTTGCATCTCCATTGTATTTCCTGTCCATCTTCTCTAAGCTCGTCGCTCCCCCTTCCCTCACCCTTTACATTTTGATATGTTCCTTTTTTTGGGTGTAGAGGATAGGGGTGGGTGGATCCCCTTGTAGTATATTTAAGTTTATTGTTTGCATTGAGGGTAGAAAGGTATCTGGGAATGAAGTGTGGATATGCAAAAAATGGATTATTGTTGTAGCCATATGTATTAGGATCTATGTCATTCTGTTGCATACCTGCTTTTGCTTTCTCTGAAAGCCTCCAGCTTTTTCACTAGTATGGGATGTATTATTAATTAAGTTTACTTCGTGAACTCCAATTCACAGTTATATTGCCGTACTACAAAGATGGTAATCTGAAAGGACCAGAAGGAAATCCGAAAAAGGAAGTTGTCTTTAAGCGCCACATAGTTGACAGGATGCCGATTGACTGTTGGAATGATGTTTGGCAGAAACTGCATCAGCAGCTAGTTAATGTGGATGTGATTAACGTAAATTCAGTGCCCGCGGAAGTCTATTCTTCTGTTGCAACAGCTGTTGTATGGTCTATGAGGCTAGCCCTTTCCATTGCGCTGTATCTTTGGATTGACAGTATTATGAAACCAATTTATGCGAAGCTAATTCCTTGTGATCTGGGGAAACCCAGCAAAAAGGTGAGAGAGCCCCTTAAGCGTCGTGCACTAGGTTCACTGGGGAAGAGTCGAGCAAAATTTATATCAGCAGAAGAAAGAACGGGAGTGACATTTGATGATTTCGCAGGGCAAGAGTATATAAAACGAGAACTGCAAGAAATTGTGCGGATTCTGAAAAATGATGAAGAATTTCAAAATAAAGGCATATATTGCCCTAAGGGTGTATTACTTCATGGTCCTCCAGGGACTGGTAAAACCCTGTTAGCAAAAGCTATTGCTGGCGAAGCAGGGCTGCCTTTTTTTGCTGCTAACGGGACCGATTTCGTTGAGATGTTTGTTGGTGTAGCAGCATCTCGAGTGAAGGATCTTTTTGGTAGTGCTAGATCATTTGCTCCTTCTATCATTTTCATTGATGAAATAGATGCTATTGGTAGTAAACGTGGTGGTCCAGATATTGGAGGTGGTGGGGCTGAGAGAGAACAAGGTCTGCTTCAAATATTGACAGAGATGGATGGGTTTAAAGTCTCCACATCTCAGGTGTTGGTTATCGGAGCAACCAATCGACTAGATATCCTTGATCCTGCCCTGCTGAGAAAGGGTAGATTTGACAAGATTATAAGAGTTGGTTTACCATCTAAAGATGGCAGACTGGCCATATTGAAAGTACATGCAAGAAACAAGTTTTTCCCCTCAGAAGAGGAAAAAGAAGTTCTGCTGCAAGAAATTGCTGAACTGACTGAAGATTTTACTGGAGCCGAGCTAATGAATATCCTGAATGAAGCTGGAATTTTAACAGCTAGAAAAGATAAAGACTATATAGGCAGAGAAGAACTACTAGAGGCCTTGAAAAGGCAGAAAGGTACATTTGAAACAGGACAAGAAGATACTAAGGGAATTCCAGAGGAGTTGAAGGTGAGGTTAGCATATAGGGAAGCAGCTATTGCTGTTCTTGCATGTTATTTCCCTGACCCCTATCGACCTTTTGTTGAGACGCACATAAATTCTATCTCCAGTCAGCCTAATATGCGTTATGCTGATTTTTCTGGGAGGGTTTTCATGAAGAAATTAGATTATGTGAACAACATTGTGCGCGCTTGTGCTCCCAGGGTGGTTGAAGAAGAGGTTTTTGGGATTGATAATCTATGCTGGATTTCATCTAAAGCTAATCTTGAAGCTTCAAGGTTAGCCGAATTTCTGATATTGCAGACGGGAATGACAGCTTTTGGGAAGGCATACTACAGGAGTCAACGTGATCTTGTGCCGAATCTTGCTTCCAAACTTGAAGCTCTTAGGGATGAATACATGCGTTTTGCTCTGGAGAAATGTGCATCTGTGTTGAGAGAACATGGTGCCGCTGTGGAGACAATTACAGATGAACTCCTTGAGAAGGGAGAGATGAAGGCTGATAGAATTTGGGAGATATACAATATGTCGCCTCTGATGTCTCAGCCCGCTGTTGCTCCTGTTGATGAGTATGGTGCCTTGATTTATGCTGGAAGGTGGGGCATACATGGTATAAGTTGTCCAGGAAGGGTTACCTTTGCACCAGGTTATGTGGGATTTGCAACCTTTGGTGCCCCTCGTCCCATGGAAACGCAAATAGTTAGTGATGAGACCTGGAAGTTAGTAGACGATATCTGGGATAAAAGAGTCCGGGAAATCAGAAATGAAGTCTCAGAAGAGATCAAAGAAGAAAAGGAGAAGCCAGTACTCTTGATGGCCAGCCATTTCCTTTGATCATCGTTGTCAACAGCCATTTTCTATCATCGTCATTTGGCAGGTGTGAAACACTGAGCAGACACTCACTCACGCAAGGGCTTTGCCTATTATGGGTCGAGTTGAGATAAGAACTTCTATACAGTTTGGCATGGTATAATTGTGAGAGAACCAAAACCGGAGGGCCGATGCTAAGGCGTATCAGATTGCCATTTCGTGGACTCTGCACTTCTTTTGCCATTTGAGATCCTTGATGAAGAAGCTGCATTTGTCTGCAAGTCCAGGCTTCTAGATGAATATAATTCTCGGGCATCTCTGCCTCCTGGTTACTGCAGCTCTTCTCTGAGTAGTTCATAGAATTTTTTGAGGTTGCTTATGTAAAGTAGCTGTATGTTCCGTTGGATTTGTGCGATATTATGAAATTTTTGTATCGAAATGTAAACTCGGCCTATTCTTATTAGGCAAAGGCCATGCTTCTTTCTACGTAGTTAGCGGTTGCATTCTAGTAGGTATGAGATCCTCAGTATACACAGAAAAGACTTTAAGCTTTTGTTTTCAATAATGGTCTAGGAGATGCTGGTTGTCTTGGTCTAGGAGAAACCTCCTATTATTGTATAGTAGTTGTGTTGTACTTTATTTCAATTAAACTTTGTCAAAAACAGAAGAAGATAATTATAGGCACTTTTAGGTACACTTTCAAAAAGAGGCTTAAATATTTCTTCGGAGTCATTACAGCTTCAAAAGTATCTTTTATGTGATTAGTCAATCACAACGTCCAAAACTCGGAGCAGATCAATACAACCATCATCATCTTATAAGCAACCATAGTTTCTTCAGTCAGTTACTCTCTTCAGTCAGTGCTCCCACTTGGGGAAAGAGCATTCGGCATTCCCTAGTAGAAAAAGAGACATTTATCTCCTCACACTATGTAGAAAACCTTAACATGATCTTATGGAACTAGATATGACAGGACCTGAGAATTTCATTGAATTGAAAAAATTCATAATTACTCAGTAAATTGTAAAATTTGCGTCTAGTGTAAAGATTTCATATATACAAGTTACAAACTGTTCTTAAAATTGCCACAATCGAATGTGGATCGACTATCGCCTTTTGTCGAGTGAAATCTGTACATGAATACTTTCTTCCTAATTGTCAAGCTTAATTTCCTTTAGTATTTTGCATCCACGATTTGTGAAATCATCTTAGTGGATTAAGTCTAAGCTTACGGCTCTTGTAAGATAGAATCATAAAAGCCTTCACAAGCTCTTCCTTCATCATGAAAAGCACAGAGGCAGCAAAAACACTCTGCACTATCTTTGTGCTCATTCCTTTGTAGAATCCCCGCAATCCTTCATATCGAATCATCTTGATGATTGCATCCAGGGTGCCTGGTTAGCAAAGAAGTCAATAAGACATCCAGACTATCTTCTTGAGAACAAGGACTGTAATCGAAAAGTTCAGCGGAAAGAAAAAGTACCAAAAAAACTACTTTCGAAGTTGAACTGACGCAGACGAAATTTAAGCCATGCTGATACTACAATGCTAGATAATCATATAGGAAAGCCTTGCGGCCTAAGTACTCAATAGATGGACCAATCAGATCAATGTAGGGTTTTCAATTTCACAATCTGTACGGATCTATTAGGTAATATAGCTATGTGATGGAAATCTTTTCTAGCTACGATTCATCGAAGCCAGGATATAGATTGTTAAGATCCAAATATGTCCTCTGAGCTAGGAGCGCATCCTCTAGGGGCCAAAGTTCATAGTTGAGGGTCATAATATCAAATCTAGGAATAGCCATCACATTTACTAGTTATATACTCACAAAATGATCACATAAGAATGAACAATACCGGAAGGCCAGCTTCATGTTATTTCGCTCTTAGTATCACCAAGAATATAGAAATTGAAGAAAAATAGGACGCATGGATCACTTCAAGAAAAGAATAGTAAATCCAGGTTTATGAGTGAACGGCATATCTGCACAACAGACTGCAGTTCAAGGGGATAAATGTTGGTATTCTCAGTAATCCATAAACAAAAAGGACACCAATGCCAATATGAGATCATGCATCTTCTACATACTAAAACCAATTTGCTGACGTGAAGCTCTCCCTCCCACACTTTTCCTCCAAAAAAAAGTCACTATTCAGTGTCATTGACTCACTGAAGTATGGAAGTCATAGTAGAAAAGGATGAAACTGATACACTTTGTTGTGGAAAAATAACCTATTTTCTTGCAAACAATTAGTTTAAGCAAAGATATGTCACATATTGAAATATGACAAGTATTATGGTTCAAACTCTGTAGAAACCCACGTGGTTAGTACGCTTATTAAAACATACCTGTGTATCTTAATGAGGTATTACTGCCAATCTCTTGCTTTGCCTGAAGCCTAGACTGCAAAAGCATTCAGAAATTTCACATTAGTTGCTTAGTTCTTGAATTAACTTCTTCTGTCTCTTTTTCCCCTCAATTTGGTAAGAATTCAGAAAGGAAACTAACATGCACTCACTCAAGGACTAGCCCCTATGAGGTGTCATTCCCCAGAGGCACAAAGAAAAAGGCAAATTTCGAATTGCAGGCTACTTGCAGCAGATAGTTCATCAAACATATCGGAGGTGTTAACTTAGTTATATACACATGTTCCAGCTACAATGAAATACTTCCTATTTTAGATTCAAAGACTCAAAGTTATGCCTATATCGTTCACACATTCTCAAACAACTCTAACCAAATACATATATTTAACAACAATGTGCTCAGCCAAGTAACCCTCTTTGTTTTGGTGGAAGAGATGGTGGCTAATGGATTTTATTAAGTCGATTAGTTCTCCAACTCTGCTCCCCCCTCCCCCCTCTCACCAAAAAACCTTTTAAGCCCAGCCCAAAAGCAATGCTGAACTTCAGGACTCTATCCTGGGAGTCGCTGTGATAGAAGCTGCTCAGTCCAGTAGCTCGGATGCAGCCAAGTGGTAGCAATAAACCGTAGCAATAAGCAAGGCCACTTCACCTGGTTCTTTAGCGAAATGGAACTACTGGTAAAGATATACACGAACAAATCAAGGGCCATTTCAGACGATAAGTCTGGAAAGTTTATCGTTTTTACGCTAGCTGTTGTACGCGTGATTTGTAGTTTGCATGAACCGTTATCCCACATATTCACCATGGGATCATAAATTATGACAGATCAACAAGAAACATCAAACAAATACTATAAGGGATAGTTAGGCCCACAGAAATCAGTAACGATGTAAATTTCAGCAATACATTCAAAAAAAGGCAGGGGTTGGATTCCGAGATACCTTGACAACCAACAAAGGATATGTTGCAACTGTCGCACCAAGTTTAGCCACAGCTCCTAGGAAGAAAACCTATTCACACAATATAAATAGAAGGACAAAGTGAGAAGCATTTGTTGTTGATGATGAACTAAGAGGCTTTTGCGTTAAGGCAAGAAAAGATTACAGAAGTATCAAAAGAACATGATAAATTCCCCCAAGCCACCCAAATCAAAAGAATACCGGAAACAAAAAGGGTAACACTTCGCATTCTTCCTGTACAAGGCCATAAATAGACACCAAGTAATAACCCATTAGAGGGAAGGAATAAAATAAAAAAAGCTGAAAGACTCTCGAATTGGCAAGTAATAAGACTGAAGAAGTGTTACACCTATAGGGCTGTCAAACCACTTAAAACAACTACTTTCACTCTGCACACTATTTGCACGTGTGGGGTGGGGGGGGGGGAGGTGTGTGGACAGGGGGACAAGGGAAAGATTCTTCAACAACTCTTACAACAGAATTTGAGCAATCGCTCAACTGATGATCATAATGTGAATTACTAAAATTGCAGTAAAACTTACCTCCAAAGCCGTGACTTGCTTTATTCCAAGCTTGTTAGTAGCTCGTTTTTCTTTGAGAGATTTCAGTGAAGTCTCATAAATCATAAACTGGATTGCTGGATTGCAAACCTGATAGATCGATCATTGAGATGCCAAAGTGTGAGATATTTTTCCTTCTTTTTTCCATTTTTTTGCTGATCTCGAGGCAGGAGGGGAGACTAACCATTATCAGAGTTGGAATGATGCCCTTCCAAAATCCTCTAAACCCCGCTTCGTTGTAAACCTCAGATGCCTGGCATTGAATAAAATGTCAAGCATAAACAGCAAACAGAAAAGCACAAAATGCAATCCAATCAGTTCATAATTTTTTTTAAGAATCACTAAAAAGACTCTTTAGAAGTAAAGTCTACCATACAAGGCCACACACACACAGACAGTACTTGATATTTATAAACATTTTCAAACTAAATACCCATAAGAGGCATCAAGTAACATTTCAGTTTGGATGATGAACTATTAGAACAAGCAATATACCCACCGCATGCAGTGTTCCATATGGCTTTGGTTTCTTCGAATCAAATTCAGCCAACTTGTCCTGTAAGGTGGAAGCTAACCAACCGTTTTCCGCAGCTTCCCTCAAGATAGCCTCCCTCTTTCTCTCCATTATGTTTCTTTCTGCTTGGGTGTGTGTCTATAAACAAAAAGGCTGCAAGAGATTAGATCCCTCATGAGCTTTAAAGTATTGCGTACTCTCAAACTTATATGCAGCAAAACCAAACACAATGAAAAAAAGTACATATGAGCAATAATGCATGGAATAAAATATAACTGCGACTTATACGCTCGACTCTGGAACAGTAATTCTACCTGAATAAGCTGAACAAAAATTTTGTGCACAAGGACATTTAAACCACTTTCATGATCTACACATGTTTATGTACTATTATGAATCTTATAGCTCTTCAGATCATAAATTTCTTATTTACTGCCATCAGATTCCACATTGAAAACCATGGTCAGACTCAAAACTATTCACTAAGAACAAATCATTTGATACCTGTTCTATGTGCATATTTGGGAGATAGCATACAAATCAAATTAGACCAGAGCTAGATAGTTCATAAAAGCATCATATGGTGCTACAATAGAAAAACATAAAAGCTAGGTTAAAATTTTACAGAAGTTATAAGCAGATACAGTTTGATAAGAACATTCCTAACTACACGAAAAGGATACCAATAAAACTCATGTTCCGAACACTTGTGTAAGGAAAAATCTGAAAGCACCTGCATGCGAGTAACAAGTACCCAGATTGGAATTGTCGTCAAAACATTCAAGGATCTGCGAGTTTAAATATATCAATAAATCAATAGATTTGCCACTTAGAAAGAACATGCAACTAGGCAAGAATTTAGTTCATTCTCTTCAGAGAGGAAATAGCATGAGCAAAACAAGGTTCTGCGGATGCCAGATTAAGGCAAGTACAAAAGGACTGCCACGATATTGACTATTCCGTCAAAATTTGAAGATAAAAGATCAAGAGTGGTTACCCGGCAATAGCTGCAACAGCAAGCCACGACAACATTCCCACATTTCCATCACCCAGTCCTCTAGCCTTGCGAACTGCTGCAATTGACTCGGCCTTGTTCTTAAAAACTTGGTAAAAGTAATAATACACACCCTGGAAGAAAAAAACTTACATGATCAATTAAAACTTATCTCATTCATCACAACACATGTCATGTATAAAAAAGACCAGGGATCTTCATGTTGAAACATAGCTTCTCTTGACACTCTCCTAAATATGGTATGTTCATGTGATCCCAGGTGCACAGGTTGCATGAGAAATTTTAAGGTCAATTCATGATCTAGAAGAACATAGACTGACCTGTGAAGCCACAGTTCCGATCAAAGAAGGCTTCAGACCACTGTAAAGTCCACCCCAGCCCTCGGTTTTAATGACCTGATCATTTAGATTAAGAATTAAGAAATGACAGTTCAAGTGAACAGAAATTTTAAAAGCTTTTCCGTAGAAAAAAAAAAAAAGACACTTTTATTCCAGGAATTTTTCCCTAAACAATTTGTTCATGAATTTTGCCTGTAACAACAAATGTATAAACACCAAGCTGGAACAAAATAGGGAGCACAATACTTCTCTGCTTACCAACAAACCTAAACATGTGAGACAGTAAGGATCCTACTTTGTAGAAGAAAAAGTTCCTTCAGTTAAGAAAAGTTATGAAAACTAGCCTGAATTATCTGAACAAGTGTGCCTCCAGAAGGGCGATTTGCAGTAGGCAAGATCCCATGGCTACCATCAAGCCCTTTCTTGACAATTCTCTCTGTTTGCTGGCGCGTGTTAACCTGCAATCACAGTGGCATAAGCCCTTAAGCACTCTACTTAACCTTCACTTAAACTATATGTAAACTTCCAAACACAAGCTAAAAGATACACCAGATGTATACCGTTTGCAGAGGGTAGGTCAATATCTGAGCTATCAAACCACCTCCTGCTCCTGCAAGTCCATTTGCTAAAGCGCTTGACATGCCTTCTCTCGATTAGTGCACCAGCACATGAGGCACTTGTTGCAGCACAGAACTCAGATCATAAACAAATTACCAAACCTGAGAAAAAAACATAATCAAATATCAGCGCACTTGCCACATACACCAATCCTGCAAACTAAGTTACAGCAATTGTTCTTGTTGTCCTAACTCCTAACCATATCCTTCCGATCCAAAATACACAAACTCAATTGTCCTTACAATGCCTTGTTTTCTCCCACAAATTTACAGAACCTACAAAGCCAATTACTTTTCGGCATGTTCAGTCTGTATGCAAATGCTTTTCTACATTCATCTTCACTTACCTCCGCTACTCATATGAGCATTCGTCTCAACAATCAACACTTAAGCTGGTGATGATATTGCCCTTTTACACTTTACAGAACCCCATATTTTCATTTCCTTCTCTTAGACTCAATTCCTACTTCCCTCACCCAGTCTTGTATGACATCGCCTCACCATGAGGCGATTACAAAAGTAACACCTTTACTCATCAAAGCTAACACTGCACTTGCGAACCAATGCCACTTCCACTTCCGAACGATAAAGGTATTCCTTTTGAAACCGCCTCGCATTGGGGTGATCTCACACAAGAACTTGAACAACACATACACTAAAGTCTCGAGCTTTGCCCCATAATCTTGTAAACCCAATGTCAAAAAACTCCTTTTCTCAGACTTTTAATTCCTAACATCCATCAATATACCAAAAAGATTTCACTACACACCACTACCCTTCTGCAGAAAGTCTTGTATGAGATCATCTAATTGTCATCCTAAAATGGTCGCTTTTTCGCTTAAAGTGATCATTTCCTAAACATGTAAGTTGAAAATTAAATGATTTCTTCTAATAATTTATGTATGTTCAATCTACAAAGTTGCAATCTTCCAATTAATACAACAATAAACAATAAAGTCTCAACCTTGCTGCATACCCCCTAATCTTTTCAACCATAATTCAATCAAATACTCTAAAAGCCAGCTAAGTCATTTCATATCAACACATGATCAAACTATACAAGATAATACCATACCATCAAAATTTAGCATAGTTTTCATGACAAAAGTACTTAACTTTGAGAATTATACTGAATCAAAAAGTACCCTCTATCAAATTAAGAAAGCTAAATCAAAAACCATGAATAAAAATCATATAAAGATGGAAATTTGAGGAGAATGAGAATTACCATGGATGAGAGAAAGGAGTAGCTGATATGATACAGTGTGTGAGCTAACGACAGGAATAATAAAGGATAAGGAAAACTGTCATTTGTTAGTCAACGCCTTAGTTTGACTTTATTTCATATAAGACTGTCTTACCACTAATTTATGGTCAAATTTACGCCTTTGAAATTCAGGTTTTTTTTAAGGATATTTAGGTGAAAATCTGATAATTTTATCTCATCTAATCAATACAAGTGGAGAAGTTGTCTCGTTTAATATACACACAGCTCGTGAGCGTAGGTGTTATGGTTTCGAGCATGAAATGCGCCATGGTTCTTTGAGTTTTTTTAATCTTTGTAAAAGTTAGCAAAAGACTACGCAATAGTATATGAAAATAAAAGGTGATAGAGGCCCGTTGGGTGAATTGGGTGAATACTATTTTTGTGATCAACAATTATTAACAACAATTTCATTGTTGGCTATTGGTCATGATGCCTTGATTATCTTTAAGAAAAAAACTTTAATCGAATGTTTTGCAGTACATTACAATTACACATTTATAGACGTCATAAATGGATCCGTTCTTGTAAAAATTTATCTAGCAACAAAAAGTACTATCTCAAATATTTTGAGCTTTAATCGAATGTTTTGCAGTACATTACAATTACACATGCAATGGTAATGATACAAATACTAGTATGAATATACTAAAGATTACATCTTTACATGTACCAAAAAAATATACTGAAGGTCATATCCCCTTTGAAGCCAAGAACTTAAAACAATAGCATAGCATTATCAGTAGTAGTTGTTCCGGAACTAAACCCTGTATAGTAAGAGCTCAGGATTAATATCTTTAGGCAACACTTGTTCTTTGGGGTATCTTGGTAAGCAATGAGCTATATTCATAGCATTTAATAAGTATGATGTATACTTTTGTTTCTGTACTTGTGCATCACGTACTCTACTTGCATTGTCATCATCTTCTACTCTATGGCACTCATCCAGGCTTAGTTCTCGCAAATCGCAGGCTAGCTTCTGGCTCGGGAACTCGCAACCAGAACCCTCTTGATCATGCGTGGCTTCCTGGTATTTTTGCTTGCTAAATGTCCATTCTCCCGTTTTCCAGTTAAAGTTGTAAATCTCAAGAAACCTTTGTCCATATAAAGCTATGAATTCTAAGGCCAGCAAGACGAACTCGAATTCTTCATTGGACATATAGTAAGGGAAGTTGATCCTTGCCCATCCTGGTTTCACTCCTAGATAGCCCTGTGTCATAGGAGTTCAAGACTGTAACTAATTGTATTTAGAAAGGGACAAACACTTGGATAAGACGGTATGACCATAAGTTATGGTCATATATATGAACTAGATGATACAAGATCAGCATCTTAGTAGAAGTTATAGTATAGTTGCACATCAAAATCATGTTTGCAAAATAAAATATGACAAGATCAATTATGTACCTTTTCTACATAAGATCTCAAGGCAAGTGAATGATCATGGTCGATGTTGAGCAATTGGTGAGCATAAGGTCCAGCGCAAGCACAACCTCCTCTAGCTTGGATTCCAAACAAGTCATTCAGGAGCTTCACAATAAAAGCACCATGAAGTGGTTTGCCTCTTGTGCTATTAGTTCCTCCCCACATGTAAAGCCTATCATCTTCTTCTTCACCCCTGTCACCACAATTTGTGGTCGAGTAAACAAGGAACGACAAAATCGCCTGTCTTTTTGCCTTTGTGTTGCCTAATATCAAAATATTAGGATTAGGTAGAAGCCTTTTCATGGCTCTTTCAATGAAGTAAGTTTCCTGTTTTCGGATGACTTCATAGCCGATGTATTCTTTAATCCAAAAGGCTAATGCTGCTTTGATCTTCTGGATGATTGGGGGAGTCCCTGCATTTTCCCTCTCTTCTATGGAATCAACGTATAATGTGTCCTGCATTGTCACACTCTATTATAAGAGAGGTCCAAAGAAGGTAGAAGAAGAATCAACCTATATATGACATGATCATTTCACTGAAGCAAAACTCAGACCTTTTCACTGTATCCATTAACAAAGTTGACAGTGCCGCCACCACAGGTGGAAGGAGGAGAAGATCCCAAATTATACAAGGATTTGCTCATCATAAGGATGCCAGGAGAGCCTGGTCCTCCTGGGAACTTGTGTGGGCTGAAAAAAAGCGCGTCATAGCCGTCATCCTGCCCTGATTTCATCTTTATCTCTGCATAAGGCCCACTGCATAGCCAGGAGTACCATGTTAGCATGTGACTAAGCTACTAGATACATGTTAGTAAGCTACTCCCACTTGTGTAAGATCTTTGGGTCTTAGCATTCAAGCATAAGATTCCTAGAACCCCTGGAGACGATATAGGAGGACAATGTAAACATGAAGGTCGGAGTTACCTCGCTGCAAAATCAAAGCAAGCAAATGCTCCATATTGGTGAAGAAGCCTAGCAATTTTCCTGGTATCCAAACAAATTCCTGTCACATTGCTACAAGCCGAGAATGACCCCAACATTGACCTCTTTGTGGACTGATAAAGTTTTAGTTGCTCTTCCAATTCTTCGAAGTTCAGTAATCCATCTTCGTTCATCCCAATTTCGACTACTTGAGCAAGGGTTTGCCTCCAAGAGAGGTAGTTAGAGTGGTGCTCATGAGGCCCCAAAAAAACTACCCACCTCTCTTCATTGCTTAGGATTTGTAACATTCTGTCTCTTAAGATAGATGGAATTGCAATCCCCATTACTTCTTGCAGGCGTTTTATGGCCGCTGTTGTACCTGATCCACAAAACAGGAGGGCATCGTTTTCCCCTCCGCCTAAGCAGGACTTTATATAGTCTGTCGCCTGAGCAACCATCTTTGTTGTCTCTTGGCCCAAGTAGCTATCACAGGTGTGAGTGTTCCCTGCATGAAACTCTTTGTTAATTGTCTTCTGCAACAATGATTTGGTCACATAAACTTGGTCTGTCAAAACTCAAAAGTATATGTGCCTGTCAAATCTAGTTTGGTCCAGATTTGAGCATAATTTTACAATTAGTTTCACCCACGATAAACCGTACCCTTTCTAGTTAACTCCTTTATATGTGTGTGTCTATCCGTGGTATAAATGACTACATGAAATTCAATTTTGAATTAAATGATCTCCTTAGTTTAAGGCTTGCTTAGTGAGTTACAACAAAATATATCTTAGACCTTAAAGAATACTCTCTATGTTCCGCTGAAATCTCTAGGTTCGTCCAAATTTCCCCTCACATACATGCAATTTGCAGACTTACAGAATTCAACAAGACAGAGTATAATACGTATGTGCATTATTTGAAACTATAGGAGTAAAACAGTGTAGAAGAGTAGAAACTTACCATAGAAGGGCAGGACAGTATGTTTGAGATAATCCTCAATATAATGAAGGCACCTCCCAGTGGCAGTGCAATCTGCATATGTAACTTGGCGTATACCAAATGGAGAAATAAATTCCAAGTCACTTCCTATCAAGTTGCTCCTTAACCAAGCCAGCTTCTTCCTTGTGCTAAGAACTTCCTCCAAATCATGCTTGCAATAATTTTGTGCGTCATGTTTGCTATAAATTTTAGCATACTCTGGTGATGCACATGATGAATGAAATCTACACATCTTACTATGATCAAGATAATAAAGGTGGTAGTATAA
Organism: Corrigiola litoralis; assembly: GCA_901111285.1. Lineage (NCBI taxonomy): Eukaryota > Viridiplantae > Streptophyta > Magnoliopsida > Caryophyllales > Caryophyllaceae > Corrigiola > Corrigiola litoralis. The sequence goes on from CAAKMY010036206.1 coordinate 22,889, forward strand.
GAAGCAAAATGCTAGCTATTAAAACGTGTAGCACTATAGGTTGGTATGTTTGTGATCATATATTGCTTATGCAACTGGTTTTTATATGAAGGTAATTAACTTATGTAATGGTTTCATTTTGGTCGGTCCAAGTTAGATGTAGAATTAAACAAGTGAAGGTTTTTCAGTGGGTCAATCGCTACTCTTTTTTGTTTGTACACCACAACCGCTTTCAAAATATACAGCTATCACACGTACAAATTAAAGTTATAGTGTGCCACTGCGCTGCATGAATTGGTGATATTACGGTGGGTGACCTCAAACTTCATGTAGGAATGTTCATAAAAAATATACAATATTCAAATCCAGTGCACAAAAGGTAGTCATATACAACGGGCAGCTAATTATCTTAGGAGTAAAGTTAGAGTGTTGCTATTTACACAATATTTTACAAGAAAGTTATATACAATATTTATCTTTGACCAAAATATCCTTAAGATTTTTTGGAAATTTTCATTTTGCATTTATCCTACTCCTACCTCTTTCTCTATCTACTCCCATACTCTCTTACCTCTCTCTACATCTAGAAATTTCCAACTAAAACATATTTACAACCATTAAAATCTAACTATTGCAACCTAGCTCAAAATCTAAAAATTAATTTAATCAAAATTGGAGAAATAAATTTTTGAATTTGTTCATATACTTGTATGCTCATATTAGACATATTGATTCTTGAACATATTTTGCAACAATATATTGCTAATTGTAAACTTAAATTCAAATTATTTTAAGAAATTTGCTTGCCCCAAATATAGTTAGTTTCATTAATATGTCCGACATTGACATAAGAACACAACTTATTATGTCCAGACAAAAATTTTATGAATATGTTCAACCTTGACATAATAATATAACTAGTTATGTACACGTTGGACATATTTCATGAAATACAATGAGAGAAAAATAAAACAAAAGTTAAATTATTCACAGATTTGTGTACATTTGATAAACATCGAGCTCGATCTCATACAACTTTAGACCTCCTTTATCAAAATCATGTCCTTTCATTTTATTGATTCAAATCCCTTTGTTTAATTATAGTAAAGCATATTGATATGAAGGAAGAAGGTGAAGATGTAAGAGAAAAGAGAGAATATGGAGTAGAGGGAGAAACTTGGGTGAATCGTAAAACGGTACTTAGGTTATAAACTAGTGTTGTATATGCACACTACCCTTTTCTTCCAAGAAATTAAAACTCTACATTCATTTTTTCTTTGCACATAAAAAGAAGGGGGTTGGATCATAAAACAGTCAATAAATCCAACATGCACTTTATTATGGTTACTAGTACTACCAAAGAAGAGAAGTTAAAACAGATGCAAGATACAATTATACATCCATAAACCTTATGTATGTTCAATTATACTCGCTGTTTCGGACAAACTCCTATATTTCCAATATGAGCTTAAAAACATCAAAAGGGTACAGGATACTTGTAGCTGATACTAGGCAAAAAGAACTCTTTAGATAATTTATCACCCATAGCTAATGGAGAGAAGAAAGCCGTTTCCCCAAAGAAACTTTACAACAAAAAGGGGGCAGCGGTATATCATGGATCGATTGCCATAGGAGTGATACGCCTCTTGGTTGGTTTGCTAGAGATGGGGGGAGTGCTTGTTCCCACTGCTACTGCTACTTCTTGTTTGTTGTCCGTGCGACTATTCTCTAAAACAGCAGGTTTGTCATTTACAGATGCTTCCACAAGCATTGCCTCAGGCTTCTGCTGATTAGCATTCTCGTGAACATGACTGTTGGCTGACTTTCCATCTAAGGAAATTTAACACAATATAAATATCAAAATGGTAAATGATAAATGATGAATGATAAAAAGTAAATAGGTTTCTAGAAATCCAGATAAGAGGGCAAACCTGATAAAGGGACTGGTGATCCCAGTTCGTCACTTTGAAATTCCACTAATGTACAGTATCCATCTTGTGACGCAAGTGCTAAATACTTGCCATCTGGTGACCTGTCACCAGTACAATGTTGCAGTAAACTTTGTACCAGATATTGAAATTAAAGCAAACTCAGACAGACAAGACTTTACCAAGCAACATCTGTTACGGCTGCATAGTGCAGACCAGCCAAGATCACCAGTGGGGCTACACTTTCTGTGTCATAAATGTACAATGAATTCAGAGTTGCCACTGCAAAGATGAACCGATATGGAAGCTTGAAGAACCCAGCTGCATAAGACAATAATGAAACATAATGTCATTTAAATATATATCAGACTACTAAGAATATATCACAGACATTACAGTTAACCGAGCAATCAAATCTTACCAGAGTTTGATCCACGGAGGCGAAAGGCCAAAGGGCAAAAACGCACTGCAACAACAGGCTTGCTGGCACCAGGAAGCTGCAATGCAGGTCTGGTAACATATAAACAGAAGTTAGTTGTAGAATGAAGCATAATTGTAACCCCAAGTTGGGTTAAGTATACAGCAAGTGATGTATGAATTTCAGAAAAGTTGTATCCGTAAAAATTGGGTATAAAATCCCATCTTGAAGTCAAAGGATGTAAATATCTTGCCTTGAAAAATCTTTTCTGGAGAATATGTAAGCAGTGTTGACAGATTCAGATACAGGGGAAGATTTGTATGACCCTGCACCAGAAAAACAGTTATAAGTAAAAAATGACAACATTTGCCGAAACTGAGACAACAAAGTTCAGGGTCGTCAATTTTACGAGTCATACACTTAGTTTCCTCCAGGATAAGTGTCCACCTATACAACAAGTCCACAGCAGAAACATAGATAGTTGACACTTGACAGGCCCCGCGGAGTGGGGAGGTCTAGACTCTAGACACATAGCCTTAACTTAGCTAGGCTAAACTAGAAGAAAGAAAGACCACGATGTAAATTTCAAGTTTTCTAAGAAAGAGCAGTAATGAAGAGGAACTACTGAAAGTCAGAACGAGAGACCGGAAATTTCAAGATCACGTTTCCCACTGAATAGGTTCAGTAACAAAGAAACGAGTGATGCTTCTTCAAGCTGAATAATACTTCAAAACAAGTGAAAGTATTGCAAGTCCATACCTGCAGGCACTAGTAAAAACGATCCATCAGGTGACCAGGCCAATCTCCGGAAGAATGATGGCAGTGTCTCATCATGAAAGAGATGATTCTTCAAGCTCTGTATTAAACTTTGTGAATTCCAGTATCCATCAAAAGTCAATTACAGTTGATATGATAAGAGCCATTCTAACCTTAGCATCATCTGCAGTTTGCTGTTCTGCCTTTACAATCACATTCTGGCAAGCATAATTCATCTTCTCTGTTCCCTTTACTTTTTGAGGCTTGTTAACATAAACTCTGCACGTTCTGTCTGAACTAAGTGATGCAACATACTTGGACAGTGGATCCCACGCTACTCCCTGCACATAGTGGAGATGTGCATCCAGGATCTGATGGACGGAACCTGTCATGAAAGTTTGATATTAAGAAATAAAGTTTGGCAACAGATGCTGGTACACAGGCAAGATTTGAGGGGAAAAGGGAAATTGGTCATGTACCTTTGTCAGCATCCCATATGATGCAAGAATTATCAACAGATCCAGAGATAAGAAAAGCTCCATCCTTGGACCACTCAAGATCCAGCACATCCTTCCTATGAAATCTGTCAAAATAATATATATAGAACCAGACCATAAAGTAAGGAACACTTAAAAGTCCAAACATTTGAGAGGCCATGCAGGATAATAATTATCACAAATAGCATATGCAGAGAGCAAGTTTTACAATGAACCGATCAGTGTGGTATTTCACCTACCGGGAATCCGGGATCCTTTTCCTACTCAGTGACTACTACATATGAGTCAAACAAAACTCATGTCACTCCATTTTCTCAAAGGTATCCCTATTTCCTTTTTTCAAACTACCTGACGACTGACGTCTAGTAACAGTGACTCAGTGAGTTCTACAGCTAGGAAGACTCTTCTCCTCTTCATCAATTGCATAACCCTTTACTTCTCTGTCCTTTTCTTGCATTGAAAAGCACCATAACTTGGTTTATAGCCAACTAATATAATACAAGCAGTTAACATAGGTAAAGCTACTAATCAATCCATGCAATGTTCTTAAACCAAAGGAAAGGGAGAAAGAGAAAATTAAGAGTTAGCAGTATCCTGGTACACTCTTAACATGCAGGTAAAAGTTTGCTAGCAGTCTACACCCTTTACTCTCTTTTCTCATGAACGGCACTTTCTAGTTCAAGTGTTCTTGTTTTTCACCTTTACATTGGATAAAAACATCTAAAGTTTACGTCATCTAAAGCAATATCAGTGAATTACACCTAGCACATAACCCAACGGAGAACCGATAATCCCATTCATAGAACAACCTTAATCAAGTTAGAGTATACTGTATGCAGGCAAAAGTAATTTCAACTTCTTTTTGATATGGATGTATATAAGAATCTCCTAAGCATCATACATTTGAAATTCGACTCCCATGCAACATCCACCCAACCAATTATGTATGATGCCCAACACTTTACGAGAAAACAGAACCAGTTAGCTAGACATTTGTCAAACTGTTGACCAAGAGGGAAGCCTTACGACAACGTCTTCTGGACTTTCCAACTTTGACCAGCATCTGTTACGTGAGACTTCCATAATATAAGTTCGCCTCCTACAGTCATACAGACACTGTTTAGAAATCTTTAAGCAATTAAATAGTAAACTAAAACTTGAAGCATTGAAAAAAGTTATAAGCATACCATCTGCACCAGAAGCAAGCACCTCCCCTGCATTGTTGAAGAAAGGATATGATTTAGATAAGCATCTTCACCACAGCGAAAACAGCAAGAAGAGCTAGTATACTGTAGCTGGAAGACTTTGACTGTACCCACTGTACCTATTATTTGCATATGATGCAGTTCATCAAATTAACTGTACCCATTAGGTTGTGTGGCTGTGCTTCTTAATAGCTGATTAAGGTGGCATTCTTTGCGTCGAACTATGGAGGAGAACCATAGAGATTCAGTTTCAAAATACTAAATGCATATCGATGTTTATGTTCACTAATTACCGATTTAAGGTGAGGTGCCACTGGCACACGATATCGCACTCAACAAGTGACAAATCTAAAATAATGGGAAACTTAACAGAGATAGATACCACATAATTTCAACATCACAGGTGGGAGATATCAGCAAACCCCTCATGTAAGCCATAGATACCACATAAGTTACAGTGTCTGACATTCTCAGCATGCAGTATTAAGTAAAAAAGGTAAAATGCTTAAAGCAAGATCAATCCTTACCAGAAGGAGAGAATCGGAGAACATTTACAGCAGAGCTATGATAAGAAAGACTACTTTGATAGGAAGCTGTGGGATTTTTCTTTTGGCCTTCTCCTGAGTCTATTTGCCAAATCTGAAACAATATGTATTTGTATGGTCAATTATGACCTGGTTAAGCGGTTGGCTACACACAACAATATTGAAAAGCCTTCTAAGCATACAGTGATATATAGGTCAATCATGAATTTACATGAATAGTTCTAAAAAAGTAGAAGGAACACAAACGAGAAACGACAAACAGGTTTGTCTTGAATCTAACAATTTAAGGAAGATGCAAATATCTTGCAGGCGAGTCACATCAGTTAAAAAAGCATAAATAATGAAATGGAAATTAAAAATGAAACACCAAACCCTAACCCAAGGATTAAAACACACACTCCCGGCCAACTCATATTATCTAAAACCAGCATAAATCCAACCAATCACGGCATTTATCGAAATCCCGAATATCGTCCCAAAAATGAAACAAAAAAAAAAACTAAACCTTAACCCTAACCCTAGTATTAATTCAACCAAAAGAAAACAATCAAACCAAATGCAGTAACAAACCAACATAATTGAATCTAATTAAACTTCAAAAACTAACTAATTAAAAAAGGGTATATTCATATTCGAATTATAATATGAGTTGATAAAAATTAGACCTTGATATCGAAATCGGCCCCGCCGGTGGCCAGAAGGCCGGAAAAGGGGTGGAAATCTAGGGTTAGGACGGGCTTTGTGTCGTGCCAATTGATCTGAACTGTTCCTCCTTTCATTTTTTCGGGAATAAATTGATTGAGATTGATCAACAAATTAAATTTAGGGTTTTCAGGAGTTTTCACTTTTGTTCAGTGAGAAAAAAATCAAGGAGGGGAATTTTCGCGCCTTTTTTTGGCGGGAAATATGCCCTTGTGAAGAGTATAACTGTATAAGATCTCTAGTCTCCACAAATATTCACAAATATAGAGAGGTGATTTTAAAATTTTGATAATAATTACTCTCTCCGTCGATTGTCAACTTTTCAAAATGCAAAAAATTATAATCACAATTTATTTCTTTATCTTCTTCTTAAATGTTAGATTG